>JAMRXY010000146.1:0-54972 GCA_024447195.1 Panagrolaimus sp. LJ2414 | reverse complement strand
AATGGCTGAAAAGAAGCCTTTTCCATTGGAGATATCCGAAGTCGAGACGGATTTCACAGATCTGCTTCCATGAAGTTGTTGAAAAGTTGCGTCGTTCTTTCGCAATGAATCCAACAACCATCTAATTGTAAATGTATGCCCGCTAATGCTTTCATTGAGATCTACAGTATCCCCGTGGTGATTACTGTAGTCCATTTTTTATTATAATAATATTAAATATGCAAATTTGTAAATTTGCGGGTAGTAATAAATTTGCGTTTTAGAGCAAAAAATATGCAAAATTTCTAACAGAAGAAATATGTGGTTATATTTTATAACAACCTTTAAAGAAACAAAATACACAACATTCTTTAAACAACTTTTAAAAAATAAGCTATTATTTATACATGTTTTTTTCTCTTTATTTTCTTTATTTTCGACCTAAAAAATGCTTGTAATCGGTTGTGTTGTTGACAAAGGTCTTTTTAAAAAAGAAAAAAAAGGAAATAAATAGCTTCCGAAAATGTATTTTCAATAGCCATAGAAAAACTATGCCAAAACAGCTTTCAAAAGAAGGAATTTCATGTCTTTCAATGATGCTTTTGGTTTTGTCAAAAAAACTTGAAGTGTTTTTCTAATAGAATTTTTTATACAAATTTTTTATTTTTTTTTATTTTTTGTTATTTTTTTAAAAAAACATAGAGAAAAATTAAGCATTAAAAATATAAAAATCGAATTATGCAAAAATAATAAAATTAAAATTTTGACTTTTTCAGCGTCAAAATTTCAAGCTACAAAGTTTATGGAGAAAAAAGTAAGAAAAAACACTCAATAAAATAATAAAAGTGAACAAAAAATGAGTAGAAATTGGATAAAGAAAGAGAAATAAATAATATACATTATGCAAATTATCGTATGAATAACAATTTTAGTTGCTATTTTTTAAAAGATTTAAAAAAAAAGAATTTGAATTACAAAACGAAAAAATTACAAAAATTTAAATAAGAAGACGATAATATAATTTTTTAACACCTCAAAAATTAATAAAACAATTATCAACATAAAAAATTTTACTTTTTCATTTATGCAAATTATTTATCAATCAATATTCACCTCCACCATTTCCACGATATCGTTGCTTTCGTTCATATCCATCATATGCCGGAGGTTCAGGACTACCAGTTTGGGGTCGACGACGCTTTCGATCTTTTAACATATTTTTTTGTTGTCGTTCTTCACGTTGTTGTCGAGTTTGTACAATGCATTGCTCAGGAACATCAGCTTGTCGAACAAAATTGTCTCGAGTCATTTCAATTAAGGCATCCCATTCTGGTGAACATCTCAATAAATCTGCACTTCCAATGATGAAAGTTGCTTTTCGAGCTCGGCTAAGTGCAAGTAAAAGTCGTTGAAAATCAAAAATAAAATGAAAATGTTCTGAAAAAAAATTGAAAATTTATTGTTGAAAGGGTTTTCAATTACAGAATCCGAAAATTAGAAATAAGAAAAAGGACATGACACAGTAATATGCAAATTTGTAAAACTATAACGCTGCAAAAATCTTCTTCAAAATTCTCGGTCAAAATGTATCATGCAAATTTTTTGATCGAAAAATTTCATGCAACATTTGAACATTGGTATTTTGCAAATTTGCATATTACCACCCTTTGGAAGAATACTCTAACCTCCATGAAAATAAAAAAAGAAGGTAATTAAAACGAAAACTTTTCAAAGGAAGTGGACGGTTTAAATATTTTTTTCCATTTTTGAATTACTTAACAAAAACAAATTTAAATAAATTCCCCTGGACACAAAGTACCTGATTGTCACATTTATTAACCTGACTATCAGGGATTTCAAAAGTATGTATTTGTTTGCATTTTTTAAAAGATAGCAAAAGCCTTGCCGCTGCAGGTTCGATTCCGCAGTTAAAAGTCCACTTCAAAAGATCAAAGGAAAAATACCGCAATATGGAGTTCATACGGAGCAAAATTGTTCATTTAAAAGTGATTAAACGTGGAACAAAAATAAAAGATTTGGGATTTTGAAGGTTAAAGCAAAATTTAATCCCGTGTTAAAAGTTACAGTATGCTTCTATTACTACATTTTTCAGATTTCTCTTCAAAAATTATGCAAATTTTTACAATGTTAGTAGCATCTTAATCTTATGTTCATGTAAATCAAAAATTACTCACCAACATCTTCCCCCAATTCAACTCGTTCCATAGCATGTCGACGAAAAAGAATTCTTGAATGTTTTACCACTCGAGTATAATGCCGTAAATGTTTAACAGAATCCAAGGTTCTCGTTGTAATAACAATTACAACATCAGTATTCTTTCCGTAATATGCATCAACAGTTGAAACTTCAACACGATTTTCAATCATTTCACATCGAAGTGCTTTTTCCATCATCATTTTTTGTGCAACATAATAACAGAGTACTGTAATTTTATCATTTGGATAAGTTTCCATTAATTGATAAATGAGTTGCATTGCTTCATAATGATGTCCATAATTTTTTCGTGAAGTTGGTTTAACATGTGCATCCCAGCCATCTGTATCATGAAAGATAATTCCAAGTTGAGGATTTCGGATTAGCTCGGATTTATGAAGATATGTTGGATATAGGGGTGTGAGTTCCCGTTCTGGACAAAAGAGTTTATTAATGACATATGCGGTACCAGCATTCATGTAAAAAGTTTTGTTCATTTGAATATAGGTCAAAGCTGGAGATCTCCAATTCACTTCAAACATGACATTTTTGAAGCAATCTGGAAGTTGATTTTGCTTAATTCGGCGATGTGTTGGATATTGATTGGTATCCCCAATAAGAATCATTTGTTGAAGTTGTGGAGCTTCAAGAACCATTGCAAAGCAATCCAAATATGATGATTTTCCAGCTTCATCAACAGCAATATGTGAAATAAATCCAGCCATTGAAGGAAGCAAAGAAATAAAAGTTTCATTTGAAGCAATAACAAAATTTGGACGATAATAATTAAAGATTACATTAATGGCATCTTGAAAGATTATCAACTCCTTGGAAGTGATCAAAGCAGTATCATTTGAATCAAAGCCATCAGAAATTTCCATATTTTGTGCTTAGAAAACTACTTTGAATGAAATGCTGTTTGAGCTTTTCGAAGTTTTTCTTGAGCATCACAATCACCAATAGATTTTTTGATGGTTATTTGAATCACTGATAAGAAAGATCCAATTTCATCTGCAGGCCATACAGTAAGATCAAGGACTTTGACTTTATGAGCAATTGCTTGATATTTTGTATGAATTTTAAGTTTAAGGACGAGATTCCGAAGAGTATATGATGGTGAAACAAGAGCAAAACATTTGTAATATTGATCATCTGGAGCTGAGATAATCATTTTGAGGATATCTGGGACAATATAAGAGATTAGATCAGTTTTACCAGTCTGCGGGGGACCATCAATAACAACAATTTGTTTTCCAGAACTAATTTCTGAACGAGCACAAAATTGAGCAAATGTTGAATCACCAGCTTTAATCTTTCGATCCTTTCGAGCTTCCATTTCCTTGGCAGGGATTTGATAAATCCGTTCATTGCTAAGTGAATCTGGCATAAACGCTTCCAAAATACTTGATCTTGCAGATTCTTCATTCAACAAAAAATCAAGATAATATTCATTTTCAAGCTTCATAAAAGTTGCTCTTAAGTGTGATAAAAGATTCATTGGCTCCATTGTATATTCAGCCTTCAGAAGGTCATGTTCAGATTCTAAAGTCCATCGATCAATCAAATATCTTGGATCAACTTCAAAGCCGATAATAGTTTCATGTTGGTCAAATCTTTCTTTGCTAATTTTCACAACAATTGGCTCTGATTTTTCATTGGTTACAGGATCATGCCGAATTAGCATAACATCGACATTAATCCGGAACAAAGTATTTTTGAAATTTTGTGAATTTGCATTTTTATCCGTTGAAATTGCAGTATTTCGATGATAGAGAACTTGTGCCATTCCTGGATTGAGAAATTTCCATTTTAACATTGTTTGACGAATTTTTTGGCATTTATCTTTTAAATGAAGGCAATGCCAATAAACGCTTGAAGCAATTAAGTATTGTGGAAAACGATCTCGTGCAATTGCTTCAACAAGGGAGATTTTAAGCAAAAAATCTGCTGTTTCTTCTTCAGTTAAAGATGGCATTGGAAGATGGCATGATTGAAGTGAGGATGGAAGAATGATCAAATCAGATGGTTCATGGATTAAACTCCCTCGAGGGATTGTCAAAAAATCATGCAGGATTACAGTACCAATTTCGAGGCGACTAAAAAGGAGGAATTAAAGAGATTTAAAAATATATTAAATAAGCAATGACAATATGACATCCCCTGAGGACTGTGATTAAAAAATTTGAATAGTTCTTTCAGATTTTACTGCTAATTTAGACACCACTGGTTTTATCAATACAAATTTGCTTAAATTATGACAATATCGGTTTTTCTAACAAGAAATTTGCGTATTAAAGATTACGGTATTCATGTGTGATTCCCAAAATTTGCCACAAATTTGCATATCGATAATAGCTATAATTATACAAGTCTTTAACTACATATTTCCTAAGCAATCACAAAAAAAAAGTACTGTAATCGCGGATATGCAAATATGTTGGAAGTTCAATAGAAAGATTTGTATAAACATGTTTTGAAGCTTATAAAAATAAAACAAAAAACAAATTTTTTTAGTAAAAGCCCACAAGGGATTACCAAAATTGTGGCAGCAATCAAACAATATTTTTTCTCATAAACTTATTTAAAAAATATGTCGTACTTCAAAAATTATGCAAATTTATTTGGTAACAATTTAATTTGTGTTCACCTTAAAAAGTGAAAATATGCAAATTTTTTTAAGCCCTTTGGTTATCGCTGCAATCATAAACTAATTTATAAAAGATGCCGCCTAACTCCGAAAAGTTATGCAAATTAATTAGGTAACAATTAAATTTGTGTCCACAAATAAAGTGATGAAAATATGCAAATTTTTTATATTTCAAGCCCTTTGGGAATTACTTAAGTTATGGTTACTGTCATTAAATTTTTAAAAAAGATGCCACCGTTATTATGCAAATTTTTTAATCACTATTTTTATCAAGAATCAGTGCACTTACTTTCTTGGAATAGTTTCAAGTAATCGTTGAGGGAGTTCACGTTGACAAAAATGCTTGACATCAGTTGACCAGCATTGAAAGATATCATCTTCAGGATTATGGTAGGTTGAAGTGATATATCCTTCTTCATGATTAATTGCAAAGCATCTTTGATGTTGTCCAACCAGTACAGTACCATATGACATAACATTTGAATATTTTTGATTATATTCATTCCAATTTAAAATAACTTTAGATGGAAAAGTTTTAAATTCAGTTTGAAATTCACAAACATAAATTTCATCTGTATGAAGCAGGGCATTCATATATGAAATTCCAGGTGGGACATTCAAGGGTGGCATAAAAGTTGTAATTCGTTGTTCAATTGCAAGTGTTGGAGGAGCTTTTGGATCAAAGCGGGAATCACAATCTCGAAGAAGAATTAAAATTCGATGTTCTTCAATTTTTGAATTACTCGATACGGGACAGGTTCATTCAGGGAAACAATAGCCTTTTCAGCTGGGATGATCGAAGGGGTGGTGGTATTATTGTATGATGACATCTAAAATTATGCAAATTTTAATATCGGTACGGTATTCGTAAACAACACGTCTGCATTGTTTTTTTTAATTACAAAACAAAAAGCTTAACTTTTTTGGATTTTTTCATCACAAAATTTGCATAAATGTGATTCAGAACAATCGACATTTTGCATCCAATAAAATTTTAAATAGACTAAATTCGAATTTGTAAGCGCAGCAAAATGGCAGTGGTTCAAAATCACCTTTATGCAAATTTTGTTTAGAAAAAGTTACTATAAAAATAGCCAAAAAGATGTCAGCAGCAGTTTAATTCTCGGAGGGGACAAAAACGATTCAAAGGTGGCAAGCCTTTGATTTAGTGCCGACGGCGGTAAAAAATCAGAGGATTTTATAGTTTCGTAAAGGGCACATGCCCTACTCTTCTGACATCTCTGGTGGTGGGATTATAGAATCACGAAGTAAGGAATTAATAGTTAAAAGAAATTATTAAATATTTATGTAAATTTTTGAGCAGAAAATTAAATTTCAAAAAATCAGAAAGCTAAATTTAGATTTACAAAATCAGCTATCGAGAAACTTTCCACTTAAATCTCAACAAAACAGTTTTAAGCTAAAATAGTGATAAAAAATAACTAATATTTAATTCTATTACTTTAAACTTTAAAAACTATTTTCAACAAGAACTAAAAATTACAAAATCATCCAACCGCCGCTCTCTGGCTCAATCTTTTTATTTTGAAAAAAGTTTGTTTAAAAAAGAAATTTCTAGATCGAAGACAGCAAAAAAAAGAAGATCAAAAAATAAAAATAAAAGAGAAGCAGAAATGTTTTGATGATGAATCAAAGAAATTTGTTTGCGACGACGGCGGCGACAGCGTTGGCTTAAAAAATATGGACGAAAATGAAGAAGAAAGTAGGACAACCAAAAAAATGTTAAACATTTAGTTTTATTTCTTTTTTGAAAAAATAAAACCGATTTTGTAAATATTCTCATAATTTTTTACACACAAAAAATGATGCAATTTTTTATTGATTGAAAAGAAGATTTTTAATAAAATCATAGCTTATGAAGAAATTTGGTTCTGTTCTAAAAGTTTAAAAAAACATGAAAATTTGTATTTTACAGCAAATCTTTCTAAAAAATGTTGAAAAGAAAATCATTAATTTTTAATCATTGCAATGAAGTTCTAAAAATTACGAAAAATATCAATTACAAAATTTTGTGAAGTGTGCTTTAGATTGTTTATAAAAAATTTTTTTACGCAGTTTAAAGTACGGTTTTTTCGATGGGTAAAAATATAGACAGTTTTATGCTTTATTTTTTGGTTTGAGTGACACTAATTATGATTAATAATTTTTTTAATTTGGAGTTGAAAAGCGGTGTTTTTTTCTTTGATGTTTTTTGTAAAAAAAATGATTGCAACTCCGATTACAGCTCTGGTGTCACATGGAGTTAATTCCCATCGCCTCTGGACTCACCACAATATTGATTATGAATTAACAAATTTTCAAAAATTTATTATTTATAATTAACAAATATAACTTTTAAATTTAAATTTCAAATGTTTTCCAAATTTTATATTTTTTATTATAAGTATTATTTTATTAAATCAAAGAAACAACTGCTAAACCATAAAATTAAGTTAATAATAAAATGATATCTCAAGTTATCATCAAATAGAATTTACAGTATTTTTAAACAAGAAAAAATTTTGACGACGTCGGCAGAAGATCAAAGGCAAGAAAAAAGACCAAACCTGCGCATTTGATTTTTTTTAAAGTCGCTCCAGCTCCGTCGCGCCGGCACTGCCCAAAATTTGCATAACTATGTTAATGGTTAACAACGATTCGTGAACCGGAGTTGAGCTGTATACTGTTACCGATTAGGTATGGTATGATAAGACATTGAATTCATTATTACCAAAAACAAACATTCATAATTATTGCGTAAAAAAAAATGTTAGACACCAGTTTGAAAAAATATTGTTACCGTAAAAACTTTTTTTTTGTTAAATTACAAACAGTAAAATTAGAATAAAAAACTTTTTCATTCATTTTTTGATCCATCACAAAAATGAAAACGTTCACTTTTGTATTTCGGATTTGCGAAGACAACTCCGTCGTTTATTATGAATTATTTTATTACCAGCTTATATCTTACTACCGTATTCTTCTTATGTTATGGTCTTTGTGATGATGGTTTAAAGGATGTAGAAGTATCAAGTGAAAATAACGCAACTGAATGCTATCCTGACGTCGTCTATGAAATCCCAACCATGGTTTATAGTGTTTCTGTTGCTATAGTAGGTTTAACGGCTTGATTTTTGATTAAACAGTTTAAGGGGACTGTTCATTATTATTTAATTAAAAAATTTTAGCAGGCCTGGAATGGCCGCATTTTCGACCCCTGATTAAATTTATAATTCTTTATTACATTATTTTTAGTATACAAGTTTAATAACCTACCTGCCAACAAATTCTGATTACTATAATTATCTGAATCTATGCATTTTTGGTCTTCAAATTGCTGGACAACTTTTCTATTCTTTGATTGCCATTACAGCTGTAAAAGCTTCGGTTGCACTTCCAGTTTATTTTGTACCTTTGATAACTTCTCTTGTAACACTCTCATACAAATTCCGAAACGGAGATTTACTGACTTCACAATATATTTGAATTTTGGGTTTATTTTTTGGTGTTCATTATGGATCGTTGCTTCATACTTTTTGGAATCATCAGCCCGAACACAAAAATGCACCTTTACATACAGAAGTGGTTTCAATGTTTTTTTCAGCTCACTTGGAATTCAAGTTTCTGCTGGAGTTTTCATTTATCAATTAATCATGGTAAAACATAGACTTTTAATTTTAATAGAAACGATCAAGTTCAAGTGATTTTTGTAGGTGGATCAGTTGAGAGAAAGATTTTTTTTGGGACATTTTCGATTAAGACAGGGCACACCTTTGATCTTTTGCCGCTTGCGGCAAAAGATCAATAAATTTTCTCGAGATTCTATATACCCTTCTCCTTGTGATGGGTTTATTTAAGTCATATAGTATATTCAAGCAAAAATCCTACACAAGTATCCCGCCTTTGATGTTTTGCCGAAGATCATAAAATTTTAATGTTTTTGAAAATTTTTAGCGTCGGAGAGAAATTCAACAAGATAATCAACAACTTCGTCAACAGCTTCTACAACTCCAACAACAGCTCCAACAACAACCACAACTCCAACAACAACAACCACAACTCCAACAACAACAACCACAACAACTCCAACAGCAACAACAACCACAACTCCAAACACAACAACATCAACCACAACAACTTCAACAACCACAACTCCGACAACATCCTGAAAACCTTCATCGAGAAGCAAGACAAGCACTTGAACAACAATTGGATCAAATTCCTGGACGCCAAGAACAAATTGAATTACAAAATCAATAAAGTAGCGTTCATATGGTTTCGTACACTTCGATTTTGTGTTGTAACTACCCTACAGAATCCTAAACTCTACCCATGTTTTAATCTTATATCTATGGGCTATTTTTTTGGTACCATGTTCGGTCCTAAAAGTTTCAACTTGAAAAAATTCAGCCACGATTTCAAAAATACGATTTCGTACACTTAAAAAATGCTTGAAAAAATTATCATTTCTGTGACGCAAAAGCTTTAAAAGGAGCGTCCATGTTAGAACAAATGATTTTTATACAAGCCCTCTCAATACGAAAGTTCTATCAACGTTAAAAAATGTTTTGTGTGTTTCATCCATCCTTCGACAAAAACACACAAAACATTTTTGATCGTTGATAGAACTTTCGTGTTAAGAGGACTTGTCTAAAAATCATTTGTTCTTACATGGACGCTCTCTTGAAGCTAGTAAAAATTATCATTAATACATAAACAAATAATTATCAACACTTGTTAAATCCATTTGATTCCTTATCTTAATTTGGCACTACATAAAAATAAGGTGAAAATACTATATTTGCCTATTTTTGAACGTAAAACGTAGATCAAATGGTGCAGGATTGCAACCGGTAGAAAAATAGGTAAAAACTCCCCAAAGTTTCATTTTGATATTTTTACGTTATCCCTTTAAAAAAGCATTCAATGACTTTCTACCAATCAATGTCCCGTAACGCCTATTGGAGATGTCATCCAATATTCTACTCAGTGTCCTCCTGCCCCTCTGCATCGAGTCCTAATAAGTCCGAAAATATGTTAAATACAGTATTTGCTCCTTATTTTAATGTGGTGCCAAATAAAGATAAGGATCCAAATGGATTTAACAAGTGCTGATAATTACATGTTTATGTATTATTGATAATTTTCACTAGCTTAAAGGGAGCGTCCACAAATGAAACAAGTGTTGATAGTTGTTTTTTTTTAAATGTACAAAAAATTTTGAACATTTTATTATCGAAATTTTTTCATGTTGAGACTTTTAGGGCATGGTACCAAAAGATAGTCTATGATTAAAATATGGATTGGGGTTATGGGGGTTGGGATACTATAGGATAGTTACATCATAAAATCAAAATGTACGAAAACTTATGAGCGGCAATGTAAATATTATCGCATCCTTATCAATGTATTTTCAACGTTTGGTAATATTAAAGCCTAGCTGATATGAGTAGAAGACATAATATAATATATATCGATTTCTACACAGACTTTTATTAACCCTCTTATTTAAATGAAATTAATTTTCATCAAACACGTATAACATATCTGTTAAAAGAGATGTATGGTTTTAATTTAAAAAAAATTTTTGTTAAAAACATTTTAAAATGTTTCAGAATCTGTAATTACAGTACAAATTTTTCGAAACAAAAAAAAAAGATGGAATGCAGAATCGTCTTGTGAAAAAATTGGGTATCGAGTTTATTTTGTATAAACTGTTAAGTGAATAAAGGGGTTATATAAATTCGTAACAAAAACAAGTTTAAATGCGACATAAAAAATGATGAAACTGATCAGTTTTTCGGACATCAATGTTTCGGTTAAAAATTTCAAAAACAATGCATTTCTTATCAATAAATGAAGTCATCAAAGGTATCAATGATAAACTTCCACAGATAATAGGAAAATATAATAAAAGAAGGAGTAACATCGCAAAGTCTTCATCAAATAATGGATCAGTGTTTTTTACAATGAAAATTATTAACAAAAAGTTAAACAAAACTCCAAAACTTTGAGGAGGAAAAGAATGAAAGTTTTTTTCAATAAAATAAAATAATTTATCAATTTTTAGGGAAATACAATCTGTTTCATTTTTTTCGATTTTTAATGAGGCTTTAAGTATTTGTGAAGAATTGTAATATTTTGAAGCTGCAATCTTCCATTGATTAAGGTCACACTGAAAAAATTGAAATTTCTTAAAAATTATATAATCCCGAGGATCATTATTTAACAAAAAATTGGTAAATTTTTAATGAAAATTGTCGGTAAATTATGGCATATGGCATAATGAACCGATATTTTTTATTTTAAAATTTATCGATTTTTTGTCAAATGATGATCCTCGAGATTGCAATAAAAAAACACTTTCGAAAACAAAAGATGGCAAGTATCAAAATTGGGACACGAAATATGGTCTTCAAAAAAGGTTTGTTTTGTGCAGTTGCATTTTTGTACCGATCACACAAAAGATATCTATCAAAAAAAAGTATTTTTTAAAAAAATTCTTTTTTTAAGGTTCAGAACAAATTTTATTGTCCTACCGTAGACATACCAAACTTATGATGGAGTTAATGCTTCAAATTTTGCCCATGAACTGCTATAAGTAAACTATTAGCTACCAACTCCAAAATATGCGACGGTACCACAAATTTTTAATTCCGGTACACTATGAACGTATTTTGGCTCCACCCCGAAAATGTAGTACGAAATTTTAATGATTTTGTTTTGGCTCTTTAAAAATTTAAGAGCATCGATTACCCTAAAAAATTTGACAGTGTTTGAAAATTCATTGCTAATTCGTTCATCGTATGCTATTACCGTAATATTAAATCTGTGGTAAAGCTACACATTTTAGATTTGGCAGCTAATTGTTTGCGACAATTATTCCTAGACAAGTGTTATGGATAAAATATAAAGCCTCATATCTATCACCAATTGAGTATGTCTTTGGTTAAACTTTCCGCTATAGTTAATTTGGTTATAAACTGTATTTATTAGTTGTATCAAAGAATGGTCAAGGACCAAAGGCTTTTTAACGAACCGGGGCCTTGGGTTCGGGCCCATATATCCAGAGAAAACGAAACACTTACTTCATCATCATTTTTATAAAAATCTTTTTCAAAATTGTTCAAACTTTCGTTTTTATTTAAAATTACTAAATTGTCATAATACTTTAACGTTTCTGTCTTCATGTGTTCGGTATTTATTAAGAAGATTAGCATAAAAGTTGATGTAAGAATTGTTGAAAAATATAAAATAATAAATTTAATTTTTAAACTTTTTAAATATAGTTTTTTAAGTCGATTATTACAGTCACAAAGCACTGGTGTAAACATGGTTTTTTGGAATTAAAGAAATATAAGTGCCATAACAAAAAGGATGAGGAATAGTTGTGCGTTGTGTGTTTGGTTGACCTAAGAAAATTTAATAAAAATATCTTGTCTCTTTTCTTTTTTGGAGGATCAATAAATTGCAACTTATAAGTTAGAACTTAAAAGAAGAAAATTTACAGGTGACATTCTTTTTATGGCTGAATTTATCCATTTTTCAGTTGAAGATACAAAAAAAGGCAGGATAAAGGACATATCTTTAGATGAGCCATGAAACAAAAATAAAATTTTTTTCATTTTATATAACAACAGAAACACTAACTGAACATCATACTGTAGAAAATAAAAACAATTCAAATAAAATAATAAACTTTTATTTCAAAATAAAATTTGTATATTTCACACAGTATCAAAATTGAAAACACATTAAAGCAGCAACGAAAAATGAAAAAATTAAAGCAAAAGCATTAAATTTGATAAATTCTTTCCCATTTCCAGGATCATCTTGAGGATCTTCGGCTTCGGTTGCTGTTGGTTCTGCAGGTGATGGAGCTCCGGGTGGAGTTGATTTAGGAAGAGCCCGGCATTTCACTTTTTTCTTTGTGACTTTTTCAATCCAATCACAATGTTTTGAAAGCGGAATATAAAATGCTGAAACATGAATTTGATGTTAGTAAGTAACAATATTTAAGGATACGGTATATTTACGCTACTGTCATAAACTTTGGCAGTTAAACTAACCCTTGAAATTTTAAAAAATTTAAGGGATCATGGTCAAGAACGTCAACAGCATTTCATTTCTCAGAAGGCAAAAATCATTTCAAGAAGGGCAGATCTTTGATCTTGTGCCGATGGATGTAAAAGATCAAAGAGTATTTAAAACTAATGAATGGGTACGTGCCCTTGGTGCCCCCACCCCTGCTGAAGTCCGTGATCATGGCAAAAAAAATTGATACAGTAACAACCATACCGTATCCTTCAAAAAATACAAAAAGAAAACTAACTTCGTCCAACACCATTTATATCAGCAGTATGAGAAGCAATTCCAATTTGATAAAATGTTTCATTTTGATTAATCATTAAAGGGCCACCAGAATCACCTTGAAGAGCACGAAGCTTCTTTTCTCCAGTACAAATGTGATGACTTTTTCGAATTTTGCATGTTTCTTTTTCAAAAATTGGTACGGTAGCATTTTGTAGCTTATCAGGATATTTTCCAGGTGAAATTAATCCATATCCAGCAGCAACTGCAAAATCTTCATCTTTTGGTTCATAATTATTGATTAGTTGGATTGGAGCGAATTCAATTTGAGCAGTTTCAGGAAATTCGATAATTGCAAGATCATATTTGAAAGTAAATGGATCATAGGATGGATGAATGAAAGCTCGAGAAGACATTGCATGTTTATTCAATTTGAATGGAGCTTTTTCTTTTTCTGGACGATAATCAACAATGTAATTGACGTGCTTCTGAATCCTGAAAAATTGCATAAATATCAAAATGCTTGAGGCTATCACTAAATGCCGAAGGGAAAACCAACTACCCGACCGGTACAATAACGAAGCCAATTGCACAGCGGTTAGAAAACACTTCAGAATTATACAAAAATAGAGATTACAGTTTTTATTGATCAACAGATTCTAGTTTCTTTTCAAAAATGGATTCTGTATCCAAGGAAGCTGTAGCCTCATATGGAGAAGCTTTTGTGCTAATCTTAGACCAATTTTTAGATGTATTTTTTAAAACATGAACAGGCTCCAAAATCTGCAGATAAAAAGCGTGCCGGGCATTTAATGTTTTTGCACGGATTTGAACCAGCTTGGAATTCTAATCCAAATAAGGACGGCTGCTGGCCGGCAAAGCTGTTACTCTACATCTTTGTATATTAATAATATTTTATGATCAGTATTATAAAATCAACGTTAAATAAAATACAGAGAGGAAAATAGAAAAAGGGCAGCCAAAGGCTGCCCACCAAAAGCTAGAATAAAAAGCATGCGAGAGTTTTTCAAAGAGAAAGAGAGAAAGAGGGAGAAATAAAAGGAGGGTGCATCAAAGCCTCTTTTCAAGGCGTAACAGACTCCCCCGCTACACGATTGGCGGCCTCGCCAATTAATTGATCATTTACGGCTTGAAAATTATACAGTAATTATCGATCACGGGGTTAAGATAAAGTGTGGAGAGTTTGTGCTTCTGTGGCCAAGTTGATTGATGTTATGGCTCAGTTATTTGAAGTTAACTGTGTAAATGAGAGTGCACATGAAGTCGAACAATATAAGTGGTGTAGTATATCAATGTGTCAATGACAAAAGTTGTGAAATTATGTAAAGTGTATCGGTGTCGAGGTTTTTCGGTAGAGGGAAGTGTTAGCCAATCTGGTTCCGCTTTGAGATGCAACCCTGACATAACAATATCGAATAAAACATAGAGGGATAAACATTTCAAGAGAAAATATTGTATAGCAATTAAAAGAGTTTGTAAAAACAATACAGTAAATCAATGGTACAGTAATCGCGAGAACATCAAACATTATCAAAGCGCGCTTTCACATTAACAAAATTACAAAAACAAATGTAATACAAATCAATTCAATTCTAAAACATATAAAGCAAGCAATTAAATACAAAAATAAGACATGAGACATTTCAAGAAGACCAAAGATTAAACACAACTTTAACATAACAAGTTTATGGTTCATTGTATAATTTTAACTTTCGGAGGTGAGTCCATTTTGTGCTTCCATCGGCAAGTTCAATCATGGCATTTAAACGACGGATTTGTAAGACTTTGAAAGGGCCAACGAATTTTGTTGCAAATTTGGATGGTTGATTTCCAGGGATAAAATCTTGCCACTTGAGGACCAAATCACCTGGCTGTATTGTCCTTTCGGCTGCTTGGCGTAACCGATCGGTCTTTTCTTTTTGTTGTTGGGCAACTTTATTTAATCGTTGGTTGACTAACTTCCAAGCAGATTTTGCAGCAGCAACATTACGCTCCATGAAGAGGGTGCCATAAATTTCCATGTCTGAGAAATGTTGTAATGCCATATCGGAAGGGATCCTGGGGTTCCTTAAAAATGTTAACTGAAACGGAGTAAGATTAGTGCTTTCATGAACAGAATTATTGTAGCTGAACACCACCATAGGAAGGTAAGTGTCCCAATCGGTTCCAGCATCATTTACAAAGGCCGAGAGCATAACTTCAATGGTACGATTCATTCGCTCTATTTGTCCATTGGCCTGGGGATTATATGGGGTAATGGTTTTATGATGGATCCCAGTCCATTTCATTAAATCGGTAAAGGCATGACCAATGAACTGTTTGCCATTATCGGTGATCAGAAGATCCATTAACCCGTGCTTTGAAATGACATCGGCAATAAATGCTGTCGTTACAGCTTCCGCAGTCTGGTTCGGCATGGCAGTACAGATCAGATATTTTGTAAAGGAATCGGAAGTAGCTAAAATATACTTATTACCAGATTCTGTCGTTGGAAAAGGGCCACAAATATCGCAATGGCATCGTTCAAATGGTCTGGTGGCTGGTTGAATGCTGATGGAAGGTGGTGTTTTTCTGTCTCCTGGTTGAACCTTAAGTTTTTGGCAAGTTTCACATTGTGCAACAAATTTGGCAACATCAGCTGGCATCGATGGCCAATAAACTCGTGCTTTAAGAAGATTAACTGTTCTTTCAACTCCAAGATGTGCACCTTGAAGTGCTGATTTATGGAAATCTGAAAATATACCAAAACGAAGGCGATATGGGATCCATGGCTTTCTTTGCTTCCCACTTCTTCCCACATAACATAAAAGATCGCCCTCGATCTCGCACAATTTTAAAAATCTTTTTACTTGTTTTCGTTGTTCAGGATCTTCTGGAAATCTGTTTGACGCTAAAGCATTGATAAGATTTTCGACCTGCATATCTTTTGATTTATACTGTTCAGCTTTAATTACTTCTAACGAAACCTTTGGTGGAGTTATAGCTGCAACGATAGGTTCTTCTTCATTTGGTCCAGGAAAGTATCGACTTATATGGTCACACCAATAATTCGACTTCCCGCTTCGATGTACGATATTCAAATCCGCTGCTTGGATCATCAATTGCATTTTTGCAATACGCCCAGTTAAATCTCGTTTCCGAAGAAGGCAGGTAAGAGCTGAATTATCAGTCCTAAGCTTGGAAGTTCCTGCTCCTTCTAAATAACCTTTAAACTCCTGGATGGCATAAACAATACCGAGACATTCGATTTCAAGGGCTGAATATCGCCTTTCATGTTTATTTAATGTACGGGAAGCAAAACAAATGGGATGTTCACCGTCTTCTTGTTCTTGTAAAAGAACGGCAGCAATCGCTGTTAAAGAGCCATCAGTTTCGATGGAAAAAGGAAAACCAAGTTGTGGGGCGGCGAGGACTGGAGCATGCAACAATTTCGTTTTAAGATTGAGTAAGGCTTCATCATGAGCAGGTCCCCATTCAGATAAAGATCTTTCTTTCTTTGATAATTCATAAAGAGGATGAGCAATTTTAGCAAAATTTGGAATGAATCTTCTCCAATAACTAAGAGCGCCGAGAAGAGATCTTAATTCGGTAAGTGTTTTTGCCGGCTTCAACTTCTGAATGCTTTCCACTGATTTTGGATCAACTTCAATACCTTTGGCTGAAATAATGAATCCGAGGAATTTGACCTTCTTTTGAGCGAACTTGCACTTAGCCTTTTTTAACTTCAATCCAACTTCTTCCAACACCGTCAAAAATTGATCAAGATCTGCAATGTGTTCATCTTCATCAAGAGAAGCAATTATGACATCATCGATATAAATGTAGATAGCCGCTGATAGCCGGCGGCGCAAATCTTCCATTATACGTTGGAAGAAAACAGGGGCATTGACAATTCCGAATGGAACGCGCAAGTACTCAAAAAGGCCAAGAAAGCAGATAAAAGCAGTTCTCTCACGGTGAGTTGGTTCAACTGGCAATTGATAAAAACCCGACTGGAAGTCTAGAACCGTATATAGCTGTTTACCCCCAACCAAATTAATAATATCCGTTACCCTGGGAAGGGTATATTGTTCTTTTCGGACGAGTTGGTTTACGGCACGATAATCCACCGCTAAACGGCACGACCCATCAGGTTTCTTTACCAGAATAATTGGAGAAGCAAAAGGTGAAGTTGATGGTTGAATGATATTCTGTTTAAGCATATCAGCAATCATTTCCCGTACTATTGGTTGCATTGCCAAGGGAATTGGATATGGACGACGACGAACTGGTTGTGCATTCTCGACTAAATCCATACGAAATTTTATGGGACCATTATAATGACCGATGATGCCATCAGATTGTACAAAAGCATTTGGATGACGATTTAAAACTTTTAACAATTTTCTTTTACCTGCTTCTGTTAAACACGCATCTTCCAAGTTAAAATCAGATTCCTTTAAATCAAGCTTTTCGTTTGGAGCAGAAAGTAGATGATCGGCCACATTAGCTTCAGGTGGAACATATTCTGGATTTACCGCATATACAGTTCTAAATTCAGTACTTTCAACATCAAGTTTTTCTGCCCATCCGATTCTTTGATTAGCCCGAAGATGAATTTCTGCATTACCTGTATTAATGATTCGAATTGGACAATTTAAATTACTTTTAACTTTAACTACTGCACGAGCTAACTTGCTTTCAACCGGAAGGCGTTCATCTGTATTCAGGGTAATAAATGTATCCGAAGGAGCAGCTGTTGGAATTTTTGCAACAAGTACCGTTTCAGTTCGAGGTTCTAAAGTTACACCTTTAACTACAATGATAGGGAATTTATTTTCTTTTACTTCTGGCTCGACAAAACTTATCATATTAAAAACCTCATTATCAAAGCTTACCCGCTGATTAGCAACATCAAGAGTAACGGGTGGAAAATGTCGAAGAATATCCAATCCAAAAAGACAAGGTCCAGGAATATTTTGATCTTCTGCAATTAATAACGGAAGTTTACGAGTAATTGTGCCAATTTTGATTTTAACATCTGTTTCAGCCAAAAATGGAAATATACCATTATTGACCGTTCTGGCAGCTGGAAAAGTTGGTGCACGACGCTTTAAATTAAGTGCTAAAGCTGTGGTGTTTGAAAGATAACTGACCGTGGCCCCGGAATCAATAATAGCTTCAGTGGGACTTCCATTAATATGAATATCAATTCGTGGTTGACGTACACGATCTTGTCCTGGATGATGTGGAACATCTAGCGCAAAAACGGGAGGAAGCCAATCAAAAATTTCTGGTTGGCGGGAATTTAATGGTGTACGTTCAGCTCTCAACGCCATAACTCTTGCCATCTTTGGACTAGAGCTTCTTTTATTTCTCTTACGACGATAAGTTACTTTTTTTCTACAGCTATTACAACAAGCTAATAAAAGAGGAATCCAAATCGACTGGGTAAACCATAAAATGACTAATGCTAAAATTATTGAACATGCAATTATTACCCAATGATACCATGCCAAAAACCATTCTTTAATGAAGCCAAAAGGATCTAATTTAAATTTTTGAAACCCAGTAATTAAATCATCCGTTGAATTTGATACCATTTCAGCAAAATCTGCAACAACTACTAAAGCTCCCCAAATCGAACTTGTATCATTTGCTGAATCAGCTGGTGTTAAGATTACATCATTTACCCTATTCAAATATCTTTGAAGCATTGCTGTTGAAGTCATTACTCGATTTAAATCACTTTGGAAAAAAGCTGGGCCAGAAAGAGATTCTTTAAGATCAGTTGTAACAAAACTAAATTTTTTATTGGCATTTAAAATAACAGGAAACTCTTTTCCTTCAAATTTATATTGGCCTTCAACTTTTCGAATCATTTTTGGCCTCCGGTTGCAGTTAATTTCTGGCGAAGAATCCGTTAATTCTTGTAAAACATAATTAAAATAATATCTTTGGCCTTGAATGACAACTGGGGGATATTGGTAACAAGTTCCTTTAATTTCAGCATCCCAATTAATGCTGTCGACTGGAATTTTACCGCATCGAAGAATTTCAAGAACTTCACCTTGAAAAGATGCTGCAATATTCTGATTCTGCAGCCATTTACGGGTTCCAGCTGTAGGATCTACCGCCATGATAGCATTAATCGTATCCACGTCCTTATTCTCAAGGGTACAAATGTGATTAAAAATAGTAGCAAAATCTTCTTGATTACGTTGATCTTCAAGGTATAAAGCATACTGTAAACGACTGTTTAGTAAATTATTTGATTGAATATCGGTTATCGAAACATTTAAATTTGCAACATTAAAATCATCAATTGGTTGATCAGTTAAAGCTTCAGCAAAAGGAGCACGAGGTAAAGGTGCGGGATTAATTTGCCAACCGTAATCTCGAAAAAGTTTTGCTACTGTATTGAATTGAACTTGTTCAACCGAAACAGGTTGTGAAGTATTATGCCTACGAGTACGATTTCTAACTTTCTGTAAAACTTTTGCACCTAAAGGGATATGTGGAACTGGAATATGTACAGACATTGTTGTTGCTACCGTACTTGTTGTTTCAACTTTTTGTGGCATTTTTGGAAGTGGAGTTACAGCTCCGACTCTCATTGGAATTCGTGGAAAGTGATTACCTTGCTTTGGCGCTTCAGTTGTACTGTAAATTTCCGTTGTAGTAGCTACTGTAGGCTGTTCCGTTGTGGTTGAAGTACTTGTTGGGGCTACTGTAACAGTTGCTTTACTTGTTGAAAGTTCCATTGTAGTTGGCGGACTTGTGGGTAAGATAGTTTTTGAAGTTGTCGAAATTTCAGCTGTGCTAGTTGTAGCCGGAATTGCAGATGAAGTGGTGGTTGATGGTGTGTGTGTTGTTGAAGTTGTGGTAGTTGTTGAAGTTGTACTGGGGATGGCAGGTGTTGTTGTTGTTGTTGTAGTTGTAGTGGTACTAGGGCTGGCAGTTGTTGAAGTTGTCGTTGAAGGTACTGTAGTACTTGTGGTGGTAGTCGACGTCGTTGTTGTACTTGGTACCGAAGTTGTTGTGGGAGCTACAGTTACTACTTTAATTGTGGTTGGTGGAAGGGTCGTTGAAGTGCTCATTGTTGTAGTTGGAGAAATTGTCGTTGTTGGTACGGTAACTGTTGTGGTAGCTTGTGATACTGCCGTTGGTGCTGCATTTGCCCTTTTAGGTTGTTTTGGTACCGGATTTTCAACTCTTCGATTTTGTTTTTGCCTTTTAACTCGAACATTTACCGCTTCGGTCCCACTTTGTACTTCATAAACGATTATTGCATCATTATTCATGACCGTGGCAGTTTGTGGAATACATTTTTCAATTATTTGAACTTCTTTGGTTTTTGGAGTGAAGACAGCCTGAAGTTGTGGAATAATTACATGATTATTAATAGCTTTAAGTGCCTTAAACGTTCCAACTTGAACATATGAACATGGCATTTCTTCTGGTAATTGCCAAACAATGGTTTTATTATTACTAAAGCATGAGCTTTCGACAGGCTGACAAGTGGACATATCGACTAACGGAGATTCTACCGTATCATGATAAATGGCAATGGGCCCTGTTTGTAAAAAATAATTTACAACACTGACAGTTTCACGACCCCATGAACTTTTAAATTTATCTTTTACCTTTACTTCGGTGTTAAATTTACCTTTTTCATATTCTTTCATTTTAAATCCATGAATCTCACCATCCTCAAACATTCTACGACATTCCTTTGGTGACACTGTTTGAAACTGTTCAGCTGCACCATTTTCAGCCCAAATTTTCCCAAAGAGTAAAAAAAGATTGTATGTTTTAACTTTTGCATGACAAATAGTTGCAGGAAGAACCAAGGGTGTTGTGGAGGGAACGAATACCTGTGCTGACCCACGCGTAAAATTCTTCTGTTGAATATCACATTCCCGGTGAACAGGTCTTTCGGTAAAAAATTTTTGTTTTATATGTTGAGGAAGACACGTTTTAACAAAAATCTGAGATGGAGCAAATTCACCTTTATATTCCCACGCTTCAATTCCAATTGGACCCAAAAACAAAGACATAGTTAAAGCAAGTACATATGAAATGTTTAATAAGTTACGAAAAAATGAATTACCAAAATTTCGACGGGCTGCGCCTCCGCGCCCGCGATAATTATTATTAAAAAATTGTGTTTGTTGTTGTGGGATATAGGGTTGTGTTTGAAAATCTTGTTGGAATTGTTGTTGTTGGAATTGTTGTCCTTGTTGTTGTGGATATCGTGGCGTTTGTTGACGGAAATTATTACGACCACGTTGAAATTGGAACCGACGATTATTGTTAAAAGTTGGTCGAAATTGACGCCAACTTGGGTAAGTTTGTTGAAAAGTGGGGAGGGGAGCTGGGTAAAATGGTCTTTGATTACCTGATCGTGGACGATTATAAGCTGGTGTTGACCACATCGGAGGTGGTGCTGGTGGATAAACTGGTTGCTGATAACTTGGTGGTTGCATCGGGGCTGTAGGTTGGGGTTGAACATAAGCAATTGTTTCATCTCCAAGATCCATTGCTCTTTTTACCTTTCTTGTTGCTTTACGAATAGCAACGACCTTTGCTGATTGTTCTAACCCAACTGCACGTTGAATTTCTTCTGCCAAAGTTTGCTTTGCTGGTTGTGCATCAACCTTTTCCCAAATGGGATCTTTAAGATGTTCCCGAAAGGATTCGACACTCAACATTTCCCGTACATGAGCAGGGAAATGAGCTTCTGGAAAAGCCTGTCTTGCTGTTTCTCTGATAAAGGCCCCGAACTCAACAACAGATTCGTCTTCTTTTTGGTCACGTAAAGTTAATTTTCTGCGATTATTAGCAGAAGCATTTGGTGGCGTCATTCGCCGAGTCCACTCTGTGACCATGGCTTTATAGTTGGACTTCGGTATGGTTTTAAATGTAGCCAAGGCCTCCCCTCGAAGATAAACAGGTAAAATTTCAAGCATCCGAGCTTCATCCCAACCCGAAGCATTTGAAAGCTGATTAAAATCTTCGAGAAATTGATGGATTGATTTTTTTCCATCAGCAGAAAATGGTGGTAATTCGAAGAATGGGGGCGCTGTTCGCCTCATGGCATTAATAAAATCTTGAGGATTAATCACTGCACTCATTTTTGACGAAGGAATTGGTGACAGAGCAGTATTAGTTTTATTTTTACCAAATTTAAATTTATTAAGGGTAGAAGAAAAGGATTTTGGTGTTGACGAAACAAATGAAGAAGGAGTTTTTGATTTATTTAAAGAATTTGGAGGGGATTTTTGTTTATTATTAAAAAAATTTGGCAACCTTTTTGGTTTAAATTTACTAAAAAGTGGAAGTGACCAAGATAATCCCCCCTTTGACTCTTTGAGCTGGGTAACTTGACTTAAATTAACTTCTTCTTCTTGAAAAAGATTTTCCAAAGAAGTGTTAAGTAAATTTGAATCGAGGAGATTTGGCTTAACCGGTTTTTCAGTTTTATGAAAAACTTCTGGATCGAGTACAGTACTATCCGATATTTTATCGTACAGTTGTTCAACTTTTCTTCTTTCCTGTTGAACGCTTTGATTTAGGTCTTGTACCGTACTTTCAACTTCTTTTCTTTGTTGAGAAAGTTGATTGATTTGGTCGATCAACTCCTCCCTTTGGAGGGTTAAATCTTGTGTACTTAAGCCTTCCTCTTCGGCCTTTTCGATTTGGTTATCAGTTAAAGTTAAATTATCGGCTAGCGAAACTAAGGTATCTAAAATTTGGTCGCTTACCTTTTCCGCTTGGGTAAGCTGATCTTGATATTGTTCTGCTAGTCGAATGGATTGATCGAGTTGATTTTCAGCTTCCAAATATGGTGGTTCAGCTTGCGAATCCACGCTGGGATTTGGTGAAGGTTGTTGTTGATTTCGATTAGCAAAAAATGCTCTTCTTTGAGGTGAAAACAATGGTGGCGGAGTTTCAGCTCTACTTGATCTTGTAAATACCATACACTTTTTTTATTAAAATTTAGCTTTTTATTTTTTTGCAATGCAAAAATTCAAATATGAAATTTTGTCTTTTTTCCAATTTCCATGGCTTGACGAGGAATTTTTTTTCTCGAATGCTCCGCCTCGATGTACTTTACGTTTTTTGTTGGGATCTTGTTTATTCGGTCCCTCGTTTATTTTGCAACAAATTTTTGCCAAGTTAAAGGAAGAAAAAGTAATTTATCTTTTCTCTTTTCTTTGAATCTATTTTTGTTTTTGATGGAAGTGCCGGAGGCTTTTTACACAATTTATCATTCGAGCGAAAAAACAGAATTTTTGATATTGCTTTTACTTTTTATTTTGTGCCCCCGTCTTTTCTTCTTTTCTTTTTTTTTCCATCCATCAGCAAAAAGCAGATGGCAATTTTCCTGGAAAAGACGAGCAGCTAAAATTTGTTTACGACTGACACGAAAAGAAAAGAAAAGACAAATTAGTTGATTGAAGTTTGCTCTTTTATTTTTTTGAAAAGAAGCAAAAAGAAATAATACTTTTGACGGCAACGAAAAAAGGAAAGGGGTAACGGAAAAGGAAAAAAGCAAAGGAAAACGAAAAAAATTTTTTTTTAAAAAAATTATATATAAAAATTGCGAAATGCCGATTTTGCTGATTCAACAAAAAAGGAAGAAAAAAATCAAAATGTTAAAATGCAAAGAGAAACATTGGAAGGAAAAAGAAGGTGGATTTTTGTTTTAAAAGAAAGAAAGAGGATGTCCTTAATGACCTTTTTTGGCGAATTTTCGCGCAAACAACTTTTACAAGCAAAAATATATTTTTCTTCACTTTAATTTTTAAAAGTTATCGAATTCAATTTTTCAATTTTGTTAGTAATTTGAAGTTTTATCCAAGCTGAACAAAAATGATCCCGGAATGGTATTTTATTGATATACCTGCTGTCAATTGTTCTGGTTGTCCAGATGGAAGTCGATGTGTTCGACCATTTGAGTTAGTGTTGCTTTTTCCTTCTTTTTAAGTTTTTTCATGAAACCTTATTTAGTTGGTATGAACCTGTTTTATGCCTTTTCGACGGATATACCAAGGTCTCGGATTTGGCTTATGGTCCACGTGGTTTAAATCTTTTCCATTTCAATGCAGTTATTGCTCTTTTCTTACTTTTCATCTTCGTTGTTATGGTTATCGGATTGCTTAACTACTTCAAAAAGCGGGAACCTCCCTTCGTTCAAGTCAACAGCCCTCCTGCTGTTGTCAAGCTTATTCAACCACATAAAGATCCCGGTTTAGGCAATGTTAGCCTCGTTGATACTGATTTCCATTCAGTTGACCTCGAAAATAACTTCGTTGTTTGTTGATTTTGTTAATTTGATGAGACTGTCAATTTTTTATTATTTACAACTTCATTTCTATTATCTTTGTTTTTGTTACAATTTTTTGATCTTATATATGACGGCCATCATAAAATTTTTATAGTTTAAAATATTTTGGAGAACAATTAAACACTTTTGTTTGAAAAATTTACATTGGGTTTATCAATTCACACATTAAAACGGAAAAATTAGAATAACTTTTCTTTGGGGAAAATAAAATAGAAAAATATTAAAGAAATTTGTTTACATTTTAAGACAATTATAAAAAGAATGGAACAACATTACTATTAACTTTTAACGGTCGGGTGGAATCCTATATATTAGCGCTTTATCATTATATCATTTCACTTTTTCAATAAACGTCGGATTTTTATCAGCTTCCCCATTGAGCTGGTTCCTGGATTCCAATCATAATCATATACATTTTTCGAAACATTTAAATATAAAAGATCTACAAAAACTCACGCTTTAAGAGCGACCGACGACAAACTACGGTAGGAGGTGTTCCATTTTTAAAATCAATAAAATACTTAACATTAGTTATTCCATAAAACTCCTACCCCCCGACACGTTCTTCGTAATTAATATGTGTTTTCAAACAGTGTTTTATTATTCGACAGGTAAAATTTGAGAAGATAAAAGAAATTTTTTGAAGAAGTTAATAACAAAACAAACAGTTTTTCAAAAAAATTTAAGGTCCAAATAATGAATGAAAATTTTTGGTGTAGCGTAAGAATAAAAATGGTAAATAAAATAAAAGAGTAACATTTAAAATTAAAGTAAAGACATTAAATAAACAAAGAACATAGAATAAGAAAAAATTTGTTACGATAATTAGCAGAAAAATATTTTAAAAATTTCACGATAAAATTAATACAGTAATCCGACCCGGCAATTTTGTTTATGTAACCCCTGCGGGCACAGACAAAATTACGAAGTAGGACCTCCACTGTTACTCTACATCTTTGTATATTAATAATATTTTATGATCAGTATTATAAAATCAACGTTAAATAAAATACAGAGAGGAAAATAGAAAAAGGGCAGCCAAAGGCTGCCCACCAAAAGCTAGAATAAAAAGCATGCGAGAGTTTTTCAAAGAGAAAGAGAGAAAGAGGGAGAAATAAAAGGAGGGTGCATCAAAGCCTCTTTTCAAGGCGTAACAAAGCTTGGGCTTTTGATTTTACAAAACGGGCTGGCCGGGCTTTGAAAAAAAGGGCCCGTGGCTATCCTTAGATCCAAATGCTAATCCATAAATACAAAAGCTTACTTTCGATGTTCTCTTTTCTTGTTAATCTTTTCAGCTCCAAGCAAGCAATGTGCAGCAGTTAAAATATGACGTTTTAAGATAATTGTTGAAGAGCAAGTTTCATAGTTAAACATATTGACAGGAAACTTTTCATGAATTTCAGGATAATGTAAAATTAGAAATGGTAGAAACATGAATGTACCATATGGAGCATCTTTACCACCAATAATTCGCTGAAAATCAGTTGTAATTTATGTTAGTAATAAAAAGTAAGAATAGCAGATGGGATTCTCATCACGGGACAAAAATACTTACATCTTCATTTTTGGCATTGACTTCATTAAAATGTGTAATTGTTGTAACAAGAAAAACAGTAAATCCAATGTACCACCAATTCATCACTTCAAAAACTTTATTGATGAGTGAGGAAATGAAACAAATTTATTATTTTTTGATAAATAATGTTTATTAAACATGTTATGCAAATCTGGTCCAATCCATCATCGAATCTGCCAAAGTTAGAAATAAACATGGCGATATTCAGACTGAATATGACTATAAGATGGTTGTAGTCATACAAATAGCAAAAAATAAAAGCTAACAAATAAATTACAGCTGAAACAATGTTAAAATTGTAAAAGCACTTCTAAAAAAATTTTACAAAAACAAATTATTGGAATTGGCGTTGTGGGAAACTACAGTATTCAACATCCAATTTTGTGAAGGCATTTTTTTGTGTTTGAAAAAAACGTTTGAAACAACAATCTTCTCCAAATTTTCTTTCTCTTTTTTGTTTCAATTCTTTACAACTTTTATGCCTAATTCGATAAACAATGGCATGTGAATCAATATCTTATGAATCAATTTTTAATGATCCATCAACCAAAGAATTTACCTGTCTTTCTTCATCTTCTCCTTCAATTGATGGCGCATTTTTAAAAGCTGGAGAATTTACAGCATCCGAGAATGAAGAAGAGCAAAAAGTATCATCAAATGAACATCAAACAACACATCCAGCAACAAATGAACGTCAAGTAGCAATTCCACCAACATTATCGAAGCAAAAAGAATGTCGAATTTGTTTTTGTGTTGAATCTAAATCGAAGAAAGTTGTTCGCAGAAAAGCAATTGAATGGATGTCTCCATGTCGCTGTAATGGTTCATTGAAATGGATTCATCGGAAATGTTTTGAACAATGGATTAAAATGGCAATGATTTTCTTCTTTTTTTGAACATCGCAGTTTACTTCATTCAGTCATCTCCGATCCGCAGCAATCATGTTGTTTACTCGGAAGTTGGTTACGGTATTTTTATTCTTCTTTTTCGTTGGAAAAGTTTATGGTAGATTTGAAAATGTGAGTCTTTCTAAATTATTAGATTTCAGTAATCTTTAATATTCATTTTTTAGCGAATATTACATGGTACAATAGCTGGTCCAGAAGATTTTGATTGGAGTATTGTTGAAATAATTTATATAGATTTTGATGGAAAACCTGGACTTTGCACTGGAACAGTTATCTCAAACCGGCATATTTTAACGGCACTTCATCTCATTTAAAATGTGCAACAAAGGATGGTTATTGTTTTGTCTTTCTTGGTAACATAATGATATATCTTTGACTATGAACATGGATATGCGTGGGTGGTCGAGGTGTTAGTGTGACACACGCGGAGTTCGTTAATATTTAACTGCTGCTTATTTGAAAGCTAATAAACTTTCAAATAAGCAATCACCAACAGGAAACTAATAATAAAATGGTCTTACTCTTAAATTTCAGGATCCATCTAAAACTTACTTTCAATATTGTCAGCGGTACTGTACGAGATTATCAACTTTCATTTTGTTTTCGAAATCATGTTGTTGCTTTGGCTGTTATTGAATTTCCACCAGCAGTTCCATTTTCAAAACCTGTTCACAAAATTACATTTTCTGGTGATTTCATGGATGAAGCAAACTATCAATCTTTGATCAATAATTCTGCAATTATCGAAGGTTACGGTATTCATGGATATTATCAAGGAAGTAGTATGTGTTCCTTTTAATTAATTACAGTAATTTGCATATGTTTTAGAAACTGGATTACATGATGGAAAACTTCGAGTTGCAAAAGCTCCAATTTGGCCATCTGGATGGTGTAATAATATGACAGAAAAAATTTGTTCATCTGATTATTATTCCTTAGGGGTTGGAGGAGATAGTGGTGGACCAATTTTTTTTCATACTCTTCATGTTGCTCATGGAATTTATATTAAAGCTATTAAATTTGGTGTCCTTGTTCAAATTTCTGGTCCTTCAAAATACAGTAAGTTTTTTTGTTGGATACTGTAATCACATACTTATTACAATGTTTTAGATTATCATGTTCCATTATGTCGACATTGTGGTTGGATTGCAGAAGTTACAAATCAAGAATCAAATTGTCATATTAGTTTTCCAGCATAAAATTGAAGATGAAAGAAAATATTTAAATTTGATGTGTCTTAAAAATATTTGAAATTTTTTTGTTTTTCTTTGCTTTGTATCTTTTATGTATCATTAATAATAAAGTTTTGTGTTATTTTTATAGTATGTTAAAAGAAGCTTGTCAAAAGATTTTTCTGATACCATCAAGGCATTTCCATCTTTTTGATGATGACAAGTTGTTTTTCATTTCATTCTATCAACAACTTTGTCAGCAACCAAGGCCGTAGAGAGGGGGGGGGGGGCATTTGGGGCACGTGCCCCCCCCCGAAACTTGAAAAAACCCTTTGATCTTTTGCCGCCGCCGTGTTAAGGCGGCAAAAGATCAAAGCGTGCCCCCCTTGAAATGAAAATGCCCACCTCGAAATTTTTTTCTGCCTACGGCCTTCTCAGCAACAGTTTCATTTTGCAGCAATTTTAATTTTAGTTAACTGATAAAAAAAGTTTATAGTTAATTTGGGTGTTATGCAAATTTTAGCTCTTTTGATATTAATTGTTTTTTATTAAATTACAAAATCAATATCTAAATAAAATGTGTTATAAATATCTGTAATTACGATAGAGAATAGACAATTATTATAATCAAGAAAAAGAAGATTAAAAAATTAGGGTCGGATTACTGTAGCACTGATGACATTTTTTTACAATGAAAAAATTACAAGATAAAAATAAAGCAAACATATATCCATCATTTTTACATTCTTGCTTTTTTAGCCTTTCCGCTTTCTGCTGGAGATTCAGCTTTTCTCTTTCGATCTGTTTCTTTCCTGCGTTGATATGGTAATTGTTTGATAATATTTGGATGTGAAAAATAATTAAAGAAATGAATTTTGTCAATCAAGTTTTCCCAAAGTGGACAATGTTCAAGCAATTCTTGACTTCCAACAATAAAGACTGCCTTGCTTGCCCGACTTAAAGCAGTCTGGATTCGTTGTTGATCGAAAACATAGTGATAATTATCTGAAAAACAAATTGTTTATGCAAATTTTATTTTGAAGTTGGCATTTTTTTATACAAATAGTAAAAGACGAATGTGCCGCCTTTGATCTTATGCCGACAACGATGAAAAATTCCCGGCACGGATGTTAGCAAGATTGAGTACCCGAAGGGTACACGTGCTATCTCCGATATAAACAAATCCTTTGATCTTTTACCGCCATCTACACAAGATCAAAGGCAGTCCCCACAAAATGGTTTTTGTCCCCACAAAAAAATGCCGCTAACGTTTTTATAACAATCAATCAACTCTTATGCCCTCAAGAACAATCAAAAATTTGCATACCATGTAGCTTTCCCAGCTCCTCCCAGCCCCAGTTTCGACATTTAAAAAGATCAACAATTTCTTGCTTTTCTTTATCCACTGCCCGAGTTGTAATATAAATGACAATATCAGCATGTTCCCCGAGGGCATTATCCACACATTTTACAGAAACCCGTAAATCAAGTTTCATTTTTGAAAGCTTGTTTTCAAACATTTCTCTTTCAGCACGATAATTGCATAAAATCAAAATTTTTTGATCTCGATTATTTGGTTGTCTTGAAAGTTGCAACAAAATTTGCATACCAATATAATTTTGATGAAAATTTCTTCGAGTTGTTGGTGGAATATGTTCATCAATGCCATCAACATCATGGAAGCAAATTGGCATTAAAGGATTTTGAAGATTATTCAAATTTGTAGGTCTTGGAGGGAATAAAGGAATTAAATTTCTGCAAGGATAAAAAATATTATTGATAATTTTAAGAAGTTTTGGATGCATCCCAAAAACTTTATTCAACTGGATATATGAAAGCTCAGGAGATTTTTGATTGATAACTTTCATAATATTATCAAAGCAGGGTGGACGTTTTTCAAATTTTGCTCGATGATAATATGGATATGCCGTGGTGTCTCCGATTAAAATAAGTTGTTCAAGATTTGGCAATTCTGCGACCATCATCAGACCTTCTATGAATGGCATTCGACCAGCTTCATCAACAGCAATATGTGAAATAAATCCGGCCACTGAAGGAAGAAGAGAAATAAAAGTTTCATTTGAAGCAATAACAAAATTTGGTCGATAATAATTAAAGATTACGGTAATGGCATCTTGAAAGATAAAAAGTTCTTTTGTGGTAATAATATCGACATAAGCTTCTGCAGAATCTTCAAGGGCTTTCTTTTCTTCTGTGCTAAGCCTGGGCTAAAAATGGCATCATCGTTAAAAAAGAGAAACTGGGGTTGAAAAACTTATGCAAATTTTAAATATTATTTTCTAACAAATAGCAAATCTGGGATTTGCCATTTTTTAAAATTCACGTGTATCTTAAACATTTAATTTTACAACATTATGCAAATTAGTCAATAAGATAGTTTTGAAAGCAAATTAGTCAATAAGATAGTATAAGCTTCAGCAGAATCTTCAAGGGCTTTCTTTTCTTCTGTGCTAAGCTTGCAAATTTGAAACATCGAAAAACTTTATGACAATTCTTGGCATGAAAAATATTTATCGGCACATGACGTTTGATAAGATTATGCAAATTCACAATTCAAGAAAGCTTTTATTATGCAAATTTTTATTAGGAAAACTTATATGGAATTTGCACTTAAATGCAAATTCATGATTCAAAAATTTGCATTAATTTTATGGATCAATGTCCAACAGTTCATTTGCTCAAAAACCAGATTCAAATTTGTAACATTAGACAAAATTTGCATAAAGTATTAATTTTTTTGAACAGAAATTAGAAAGTGTAAAAATAAATAAACAAACTTACAGTAATGATATCCCTCTCAAATCCATCTTTATTTTCGCGATAAGAAGCACAACGTTTGGTTTTTAATAATTTAATTGCTGCAACAAGTTTTGTTTTATCCTCATCAAATGGATTATATTTGTAAATGATGTCTTCCAAAATCTTCAAAAACGATCCCTTCTTTGGATTATCAAAATCCAATAAATTCAAAACTTGAACATCATTTTTGATGCTACGGTATCCATCAGATTCTTGTATTAGCTTAAATTGAGTTTGAAGAGTTTTTTCAACAGGACTAACAAGGGCAAGACATTTAACAGTTGTTGAAGTTTCAAGTCGAAGATTGGTTTTGAGGATATCTGGGATAATGAAAGTATTCAGGGTAGTTTTCCCAGTTCGAACTGCTCCATCGATTATCACAATTGGCTTTCCGCTAACACATTCATCCCGGGCAATACAATGAGCATATGGTAGTTGAGATCGTCTAAAAGGAATTTTATGGATATTTCGCCGAAACACATTTCACCAAAAAGACATTTCGCCATAAGACATTTTTCTAAAAGGACATTTCGCCCAAGAACACCAAAATTTCAGCCACATCTGTTAGTTTGTAAATGCAAATTTTAAAAAAATAATTTGCCGAAATGTCCTTATGGTTAATTGTTCTATGGCGAAATGCCATATGGGCGAAATATCCCACTGGCGAAATGTCCTTTCAACGAAATATCTACAAACCTTCGAAAATTTGCATCTGCTTCTTCTTCAGCTTTGGCATCTGGAAATTGAAAAATTTGCATATTGCTTTTTCCTTCAGGCATAAAGGCATCCAAAATTGCAGCCCTAAGGGGTTTTGAATTATTCAATACATTTTCAAGATATTTTTCTTCAGCAACAAGTTTTTCAATGAATGGTCTCCAATGTGCAAAGATATCAGTTGGTTCAAGGGTGTATTTGGCCGTTTCGAAATCTTTAACAGATTCCAACTTCCATTCTTTTATCAAATTTTCAATTCCAACTTTGAATCCAATTTTAATTTCTTTATCTTCAAATTCAGATTCATTAATTTTTACATAAATTTCTTCAATTGATTTTTTCCCTGATTCAGGGTCATGTCTTTTCAACATTGCAATAGATTTTTTTCGGAAAAGTGAATTCTTGCAATTGCTTGAATGATCACCATAATATGTTTCATCAAATCTTTCATATCTGACTTGGGCATATCCATTATCAGAGATATCCCAATCTAATTCAGCTTTTTCGATTCTTTCATTTTTATCTTTTGTAAACATGCAAAAAAGGGATGCATAAAGGGCTATACAATCTTCAGATAAATCTTTTGGAGTTTTTAAATTTTCCACAAGTTTAACGGATACTACAAAATCTTCTGCTGGCAAAGTGCTGCTAAATTCTTGAGCAGAAAATTTTAAAACTGATGGAAGCATAATAATTGAAGAAGAAGAAAAATTGAAAAAGGTTCCACTTGGAAATTTTATATATTCACAATAAAGTCGAGTTAAAAGTTTTCGGAATCTGAAAAAAATTTGGGGAAACATTAGGTCATAGTTTTGAAAGAAATCAAAAAAGAAGAAAAATTTGTAAAAGTTGGATTTAATTTTTTTACTGTATTATTTCCTTAAAAAATCTCAAATCAGTAGATTTGGCAAAAAGGGGGTGAATTTGAATTTCTGAAAGTCAAAAGGTTAGATAAAAACTGGATTTTTGTAATAATTTTTTCTAAAATAATCAAGCACACACAAATAAATTCACTCAAAAAGAAACAATTTTGCCGCTTTTAAAAAAATGGAAAAAGTTTTAATTTTAAATACTTTTTTGATACTTTTTCAACATGTTCTCAAAAGATTTTCTCCAAATTTTTTTATTCGGTTGATTAAAATGATTCATGATACAAAAAAGTGCGCGATTGATTTTTTTTATCAAAATCAACTTTTGTTAAAACTATTTTTAGGATGTGTATTTTAACACATTTATTTTTTCTAACGTATTCCTGTTATCCAGGAACGTCAACAACGTAAGCCATAAAGGTATGTGCCCTCGGCACTTCTTTCCTTTACGCCCCCCTCAAAAAACCTTTTCTTTTTTTTCATCATTCGGTTTTGGAATGAAATAAAATTTGCAGTTGAAAAAATCAGTTTCTGAAAGAAATACCGTGCCCTCTCCGAAATCACAAAACTCTTTTGATCTTTTACCGACATCGGCACAAGATCAAAGGCATGCCACTTTGAAATGGTTTCTGCCCCCTCCAAAATGAAATGTTGCTGATGTCCTTGCTGATCCAAAATTTGCATAATCCTAGTTTGTGTAGCAATGCACGCGCCGAATGAAAACGCGATTACTCCTAGAGGATAATGTTTCCGGTATGATTTTGTCGATATCAACAAAATATTGTTATTTTTTATAACCCGAAAGTCTCCATCTATCACCTGCTATTTATCACTCTAACAATGTAAATTACTAAAACCTTTGTTTATAAAAATAACTTACTCTTGTGGAATATTATTGATAATTTTTTTCATCACACGTTTGTAAGTAAATTTCTTTCGATCCACTATCCAAAAATCTGTTGAACCATCGATCTTTGAAATATACGAAAAATCCCAGCATCGAATTAATGATGAAAAATGTTCTGCCAAAGTAACTACGCCTTCAAATACAAAATACAATTTCTTTTTTTCTTTTTTAAACAAAATTTTATCCGAAGAAGAAATGGCAGTTTTTGATTGATATTTTTTAACTTTAATCAAATCACCAAAAGATAAAGCTGATAAATTTGCATAAGTTGGAGATGTAAAAATTGATACATCTTTAATAGCCAAAACTTTTGGGGCTGATAAATCAAAATCATCATTGCAATCTCGAAGAAGGATTATCAGAGTTGGAAGAATTTGTGATACCCGATATGGAACTTCTGTTTGAAAAATTGTTGTTTTTAATGGTGGAGATTCTTCTTCTTCTGGAGGTGGAAAAGAAAGTTCTGGAACTATTTCTTTGGGGGATGGGAAATCATAATCTGGAAATGCGTCTTCTGGAGGAAGAAAATTATATTCTGGAGTTTCAGAGGATTTAGAAAACTGTGATGACATGATCTAAAATATTTTGTTTTGAAGGATATCTGATTTCAGGCAAAGAAGATTTTTTTCCGCGATAATCTGAGGAAATTTTTTTAACAAATTTGAAGCAATTATTAAACATTAGACAAAGTAAATATATGGATTTATGTAAATTAGGTAAACGTTTTTATTGGTATTTGTGACTCAAAATAGGTGATAAAAAAAACTTTTATTACAAAAGTAATAAAAAGCAGCAGTAAACTTAAAAATTACTTTGTCTAAGAATATACAAAAGCTGATAGAAATAAAAATATGCAAATTAAAGGAAGCTGAGGATTACGTATATTTTTCCCTGTTTTTGGGTTTAGTAACAAAAATAGATTCAATTGGACAAAAAATGACCATAATTATCAGGTTCATGGCTGCGCACAAGCTTGAAAATCAGCGCCACTTTCAAAGGAAATAAAATTAAAACTACTGTAGGGTTGATATTATATATCAACCCTACAGTAGTTAGTTAACAAAAAGAAAAAAATACTTTAAACTAAAATTTAAATAATTTATAAACAAAATATGATGTTGAGAAGAATCACACTCTTCTAACAGATGAGACGAGAATAAAAATAAACACTTTATTCAACACAAATAAAAAACATAAAATGACACACAAAACGAAACACATTCAACCCTTTTATAGACGTTGAAAAGAATGAATAATTATAATATGTAAATTTCTGTGATCGTGGCTTTCTCCACGACACTCCCCGCCACGACAGTTGAATGTTGATGGTCGAGTAACGATCAATTTCTCCTTTCAGGTGGTTTATCTTTATATAATGTTGCAGATCTGTTGCTATAATTATCAAATTTATCATCAGCATATTCATCTGTTGCAGATCGAATAACTTTTTCAAGATAATCAAATTTGAAATGTGGTCTCACTGTATCCTTCGAGAATTTAGTAGATTTCGTTGGAAGCTTAGCAAGCCCCTCCCCACCACGATATGTTGTAGTAAGAACATTTATTTTCTTATTTTCATTATAATTTTGACGTTTTGATTTAGCATTAACATCTGTTACAGCTGTTAAAGAAGATTGGCGACGATGATGAATTTTTCTTTGAGGTTTTAATCTCATATTTGGTGTAAATTTTGAATTAATCTTTTCAGTTTGCATTTGATGAAGCTGAAGATTAATATTCATTTTTGTATCAAATTGTTCTGTTTCAGAAACAATTTTATCATCTTTAATTGTTTGAGGATGAATATTTTTAAAAACATTTGGACAAATTGCATCAAAGATAACAACTGTTTCAGCTGTTTTTTTATTCGCCATTTGAAGTTGATTTCGATATTCTGTAGCAATTTGAAGTTGAGTTTTTGATGATTGATATGTTCTTTTTTGATGTTGGTTGGTTGATAATGATGCAATTGTTTTTGTTTGAACTGGCAGAACCTTTTTACATAGTATTTCACCAACACTTGAATGAATAGTAATAATCTCTTCATTTGTTTTCTCAAATGAAGTTATAAAATCAAAGAAATAATCAACACCAATTAAGATATTTGGAGTTTTGTAGGAGGTTGAATACTTTTGTTTATCAGAATCATTCTTTTGTATAAGAGGAACAGATGTTGCAATTCTTTTTGTTGAATTTGCATAAATTTCTTTGCTGCCATCTTTCGTTCTTACTTGAAGCTTTACCAGCGACGCATTAAATGAGGATTCTTTTGCTCCAAATCCAGACACTTGAAGCATTTCTTCACGAACTTGTTCGAGCTTTAGCTTTTTTACCAGTTCATTTGTAATATAAGATTTTTGTGATCCAGAATCAAATATAACAACTGCTTCAGTTGTTATTTTTGTATCAGGATTTGAGACAGTAATTTCTTTGGTGATTAATGAGCTTTGTTCCTTTTCTACAGTTACAAAAGCAGTTGACTTCTTTGCATTGCATAAGTACCAAATATGATTGCCTTCACAATTTTGACAAATCATTTTCTTTCTACAATTTGATGTATCATGATTTTGCATTCCACATTTTGTACAGTAATTTTTTGATCGTAGTTGTTTTAGCTTTTCTTCAGCTGAAACAAAGTTTGGACATTTTGATGTTGCATGAAATTCATCATCACATAGACTACATTTGAAAGTACCAGCTGTAGCAGTTGGTTTACTGTATGAATTTGAATTTATTCTTGGTGAATGATGTTGTGGATGAACTTTGTTATTTGGTTCTTGTTCGGAAACAGATGATTGAATATCATTTGAAAATTTTTGTTCAAAAAATGATTTCTTCTTTGGAGCTGTTTCAGCTCTCAAAGCCATATCTTTCATCTTTTTCATAAGTTCATCAATTGTTGCTTCTTCTGGTTTTGACGTTAACAGCCAATTAAGTTCTTCTTTTTCACGATAAGGTAATTTTTCAATAATATCCATTTTTACCGAATCATTATCAGTATCAACACCAAGATTTTGAAGTTGTCTGCACATGTTACAAATCATATTAACAGTACTTCTTAAGCTTTCAGGATTAGCTTTAGCAGGTTCAATTCCACGAAGTTTTAATTGTAATTCTTTGATAATCAGGTTTTTCTTACCGAATCGTTCAGTAAGTGTTTCGACAACTGTATCATAATTTTCTTCAGATACAGTAAAACCTTCAACTTCTTCTAAAGCTTTTCCTTCAAGAAAACCGAGCAAACTAATCAATTTTTCAATTTTTGGATAGGATTGAGAATGAACAGCATGGTCGAATCTTTGCCAAAAAGTATTCCACTTGAGATAATCACCATCAAACTTTGGTAAATTTATTGGAGGTACTGTAGCAGTAGCTCCATTTCTTGGAGATTCTTGATTAATAACAGGTGCTTGATTGACAGTTGCAGGAGTGATAATATTTAATTTTAATTTCTGCTGTATTCTTTCAACAGATGTTTGTACTTCTTCGATAAATTCGTCATACTCATCTTTCCATAATTCAAAAAGATCTCGTTCAACTTTTGCTTCATCTTCTTTTTGAACATTTGAGCATGTTAAATCCCATTGATTAAAACAATTATTAATTTTATCCAAAGCATCTTTCATTCGATTCATAATAGTCCGGAATTCAGTTTTCATTACGTCATCCCAAGGAGCTGGATTATTCGTAATCAAGTCATTGTAATTCCTAAGATGTCTATTTGCATGACCACGAGTCCTACCGAGATCCTTTCGTAAGCTTCCAGACATCTTTTAATAATTGATTTTATTTTGGTTAGAAACTGTTCCAGTTCCTACCAATAAAAAAAAGACAAAAGTTTGGTCAGCAGCTGTTCCAGCTACAACCAAAAAACAAAATTTGAATAACAGCGTTAAGCAACTGTGTCAGTTACTTTCAGATGTTCTTTTCCAGAGGCAAGTGTTGATATCAAATTGATGTTGGTGATCAGTAACTGTTCCAGTTACTTCACAAATAAAATATTCAGAGGCACCAGCTGCTAGCAAGAGTTGCTAATACAGCAAAACTTTAAATTGATGATTTGGTTGTAGGATCGACTAGTAACTTTATCAGTTACAGCCAGAGGCACCAATTGTTGAGAAGAATCACACTCTTCTAACAGATGAGACGAGAATAAAAATAAACACTTTATTCAACACAAATAAAAAACATAAAATGACACACAAAACGAAACACATTCAACCCTTTTATAGACGTTGAAAAGAATGAATAATTATAATATGTAAATTTCTGTGATCGTGGCTTTCTCCACGACATATGAAGAAAAAAGACCATGTTGTGCACATTCTAATAAAAGAGTTGGATTGTTGATGTCGAAAAGCATAGAAGAAAAAAGTATTTCTTTTCGAACGAAACTTTTTTTTGTCAAACTTCGAAATGTCGGAAAAAGTGTTTATTGCAATTTATAGGCGTAAAAAAAGAAATATCATCCATATTACTTTTTTTAAAAACCTGAAAAAAGGGCAGAAACAACGATGTTAAATAGCAACTAACAAAGAAAAAATGTTTTTGTGCGCAAAAAAAATGCCAAAAAATGAAGAAATTTTGATGTTTAACATTGAACAAAGGTGTAAAATTTGAAGAAGAAATATAAAAATTTTAAAAAAAAGTTGTGGTAGAAAATGAACTTGAACAAAAAAATATGATCAAATAATGAAAATGGATAAGAAGAGATGTTTTAGAAGTATCACATACGCCTGCAGGCATGCCAGGAAAAAGAGTGTCAAGGCTTATAGATACTTCATTCCAAAAATGTTGAAATCATTGAAATGTTCTATTGGTAATAAAAACTACCAAAAGAACATATCAACTACATTTTTATAGATAGGTTTTAGCCATTGAAAGCAATTGAACAATGAAAATTTTTATAACAAGACAAAAGAAAAAGATGCTGTCAGTGTTGTTTTAGAAAAGAATAGTGTTGCAACATTTTTTTTTCGCTGCTTTGAATCAATGTATTTTTTGCTATCGATAAAAGCAACTTGTTCAAAACAATATTTAAAAATTGCCTTTGTTTTGGGAAGTACATTTTTCTACAACACAATTGTTGCAGTATTGTCGGAATATCCCAAAACTTAATAAATGTCATTCATCAATGTTTCTGCTATTAAAGGGAATATCTACATTCAATAAAATGGAAATATGTGGATATTAGCAGTGTTGTTACCGACTCCGGAGTCGGAGTTGGAGTCGGAGTCGATGTTTCCAAAACATCAAAGGTGAGAATGCCGCCGGAGTCAATTAATCGACTCCGGAGTCGGAGTCGACAAAAAGTAAAAAGCACAACACTGGATATTAGTTAATGATTATATCCACCTATTTTGTGTGTTTTGACATATTTTTATTATCAAATAAAAAATATTTTTAACTAGAATCGTTAAATCAAGTTGTGATTTGCAACCTGTGAAATACACTGTAATGGTAAAATGCAAATTCACAATTTATTTAAATTTTATAAATTTTTTGTTATTACTGTATATGTGTGTACTGTACTTCAAATGTGATAATAATAAATTTCAAAATTTTTCAATGTAATTAGCCTTATTTTAATATTTCGAGTTATTTTTTTCATTAATAACACATTATTAACAACTTTCCCCACAAAAATTTTTGTTTATATTGCACAATATTACTCATCATTTTCAATGAAAAAAAGAGAGAAAAAAGAAATCACATCAAGCACAAAAAACTTTTTAGTTCTTGTTGTTTTTCTCTCTTTTTTATGTTTTGAAAGAGTTCGTTGATCAAGAGAAAAAACTATAGCATTGTTTCTGTTTTTTCAATGTCATTGACAAAAATATGTGTTTTCGAAAAAATAAAGTTCGTTCGTTTTTTATTGTTTTTATTTCAGTAATTTTTGTTTGTAAAACACTTTTGTCAATTTTCCATTTTTCTACATTTTTAAATCTTTTTTTTTTAAAGGCAGTTTGTCTAAAAAAGTTTAAAATTACACTGAGAAAAAAAAGTTACACAGTGTTACAAAAATTTGTGTTACTGCGATAAAAGTGCTACATAAAAACGTCAAAATGTGTTACTTAACAGTAACACTAAGTGCCGCATTTATTACACAGAGAGATAGATTGTGTATTTGTTTCTCTGTTTTCTTTTTGTGTTTTACATTGCATTCTTATTACAAATTTTATAAATTTTGCCGGTATAAGGGGTACGGTACCCCTTTAAATTTTGCAAATGTAGTACCCCTGGGTATGTCTAAAATTAGGTCATTGAAATTTTAGTTTAATAGTTTTAAATACATCAAGTGTTACAGTCGGTAACACTTGAATTACAAAAATGTAACACCTGGTACCAAGGAGCAGAGTGAAACACAAGTGTTACGTTATGGTAACATTTTTTGACCTCTTTCAGTAACACTTTTTTTCTCAGTATACTGCTTTGCCTAATTATGGGAATTTTTGATGTTTTTACGTTGCTTATGACCTTATTTATAAAAAAATGGTCAAAGTGTTAAACATTTCTAAAATGCCAATAAGGGACTGTTCAAATTTTACGTAAGCAAAATATTCTAATTTTTGAAACCCACTTACCTTTACAGTAAGATTTTTTCCTTTGATCTTTGTCGTATTTACATCAGATCTAGACAAGCACTAATGATTTAACTAATGGATAAAAAGTGCATACTATTCTCGTTTAAAAACTATTTTTTGTTACCAAAATAGTTGAATCACAAAACTCGAGAAAAGGGAATTTCAAGCATTTTTTCATTCATCTACAAAATTTACCACCACTTTCAGAACAGCGGGCATCCAAAATTGCAGAGATTTTTTTTTTCAAAATTCACATTTATGCAAATTTTCAATTTTTTCTATTATTCCTTTTTCCAACATCCTATCTAATTTGAGTTTTTTGGATCTTTTTGTTGGTTACTGTGGTCACTCATATTTTCCATCATTTTTGATCCAAGCCAAAACAACACCGAAAAATAAACAAAAAAAAACTTTTTGTTTATGTTTTTGGTTTTAATTGTGTTTTTTTTGCCTTTTGTTTTCGTCCAAACTTTGATGCTTTCTTCATTTTTTTGTTTTTAACCCTTTTTTAAATATTGTCTTTTTTGTTATCCATTTTTCTTCCGGTTTCAAACATCAAAGAGAAAAAAAGAACCCATTCTTGGCATTTTTGGAGCCTCTTTTTTCTTCAAAAAAATATAAAAGAATGAGAATCCATTATTGCCCCAAAAAATATATATATTTAAATGCATTTTTGAGTGAATTGTTTTTACTTTTTTCATTTAGCTTTTTTCAAAGGAAAAAATAGTTTTGGTGGTGTTAAAAAAAAGAAGAAGGAAGAAGATGATGGCTTTTTGAAATGACTGTCTTTAAGTCTTTAAGAAAAGAGATGTCTGCAAAAATGGAAGATGAATAGTAAAAAATGTAAAAAAAGATGGTTTTCTTGGAAGAAGTTCTTTGACCTTTTTTGTAAGAGAGATATGTTTGCAGCTTTGGATTACAACTTGTCTGTGCTATTTTAGGGCTATCTAAAATTTGGATAATAGTTCCTGAAACAGTTTTGCCATATTTTTTATTTAGACATTTTTAAATTTGCATAAAAGTTTAACAACGGGACTCTTTTTTACCTTTTATTGAGATGCCTGAATTGTGTCTTGAAGCAAAAAAACACAAACCAACAGCAATTTCGTTTTGAGATAAAATTCAGGCATCAAGGTAACTCATTAAAACAAGTCTTAAAAAGTCCGCCTCTTTTAAAGCTATCTCATATGTAAACTCAACAATAAATCGCCATTTCGGATTATTCGAGGTGAAAGAAAAATTCAAATTTTCAAAATCATGCATCTTCTTCGTCAGTATTTTTCCTTTGATTTTTGTCGCTTTTAAAATGAGCGTCAGATTTTGACTTACCCCCTCCATCTTGTAAAACTTTTTACATCTGACCAATAGTGGCACAATAGATTTTTTCTTTGAACTTTGCAACTTTTAAGATATTTTGGGTTAACCTCCACCTTCCGGACATCAGATCTGAATAAGGATGTCACGTGACACAAAAATTGGAGTTTTTTGAACCCCCACCGATTAGGTGACACAACATCAAAGCATTTTGCCGGCAAACATCAAAGCGGCGTGACAACTTGTCAGACCCCCCACCCATCATCTGTCATCTGGACAGCCCCTAATCCCGTTTCAAGATTTTTGGTTTAAAGTTTTTTAAAACATATCCCAACTTTTCTTTAAATTTACAGTTATTATTACTAAAAACTTTTTTCAAAAAACAGTAATAAAAGTTTCAAAATTGAAATAATTACTTTTCCTTTTTAAAAAAATTTCTTTTTATGGCCTTATTTTTCAGCTTTTTTTAGAAAAAGTAGTATAGTTGTAAACTGCTTAAAAATAGTTTTTTTTTTCTAAAAATATATCTAAATTAAAATCCATATTAAGTATTCGACTACTCATTTTTAATCTTTAAAAGAAAATAACAAAAAAATTAATGTTTATTTTTGGCATGAAACTAATATTTTTTTGTTTCTAAAAATACCTGCAAACAGAAGCTATAGTTTCAAAAACAATAGTTTTTATATTCCCTAAAGGGATAAAGAATATCTGCCATTTATCCCTCTCTTTTTTTCTTGTTTTTCTCATCCTTGTTCATTTTTTCATGCTAATGTTTGCGTTCGAAAAAGTGTTTATTTCTGGTATCCCTTTTTCAGAATGCCAATAACAAAGTAGGCTATTTGAAGTAATTTTGTTAATTTTTCTTGTCCTTATTACTTTGTTGATGAAACATTTTGTTTACCACATTTGAATTGATATTACTGAGATCTTGTCAAATATTGACGGAATTGAAATTGTTAAATTTAATCGAGATCTTGGTAGTTAATGGACCAATTATGATGTGGTAAACAGTATTATCCATCAACAACCAACAAGAACATAAAAAATTAACAAAATTACTGCAAATAACCTACTTTGTTAATAGCGTTCTCGAGAAGACTGGCAGATATCATAAATCATAAAAACTCTTTGATATTTTACCGCCATCGACAAAAAATCAAAGGCGTGTTACTCTTCCAAATGGCTTTTATCCCCTCCGAGAAATAAAATGCTGTTGACATCCTTGATGCCAGAAATGAACACTTGTTCAAAACAAACAAAAATTTTTTTGTGGCTTCCAAAAAAACAAACACACTTTTACTTTTTTCTGTCCCTGTCGCTGCTGCTGTTTTTAGCAATTCCCCTTTTCAAAAGCTATTTCCATCCAAAATTTGAATGCTTCCAAAAAACTATAAAAAAACAAAAAATGTGTCTCCAAAAAATATTTTTGTTTGTTTCAAACCAAAATAAAACACACATCCTTGTTCGCCGCTGCTGCTGCTGCAGTTTCGCAAAAAAGGGTTTTTAGGCTTTAAAAAACTGCAACATTTTTTTGTTTACCCCATAAAAAAATTTGTTTATTTTCAAATTTTTAATGAAAAAAAACCGAAAAAAGACTAAAGTCTATCTCTCGTTTTTGGGAGGGTATTATTTGTCTCTCATTTAAAATTTTAGCTGTAATTAAAAAATACTTTATTTGTTTCAATTTTTTTTGATGGAAGCTCTCAAATTTCTTTTTTCAACCAAAGAATTTGTATAATTTTTAATTCGTAAAGTTTTTGATAAAATTTTAAAATTTTGTTTTTTCATTTTTAGGCATTATTGGATCATTGAAAAGCTACAATAAAATTTGCATAAATTATTTTTTCAATTTTTTCATAAGGATTTTATGCAAATTTTGATCTCTTAAAGGATGTCATAATTTGCATAACTAATTTTTTATGATCGGATTTTAGCGGGTTTTTCTACCTGTATACTTATAATCTCCTCAAGGGATCACTGTCAAAATTTGCATATAAGTTTTTTATCATGTTTTATTTAACGCATCGTGGTCTCCGGAGCGGGATTCTTGATGAAGCCTCAGGAGATCAAAATTTGCATAATAAATTTTAGCTGGACGTCGATTATTTTTGATCATTTTTAATTTTGGAATATTATTACGAATTTTAATTGTCACAGCTCTTATAATAATTATAATTAAAATCTCCACTAATTCACCATTTGAAAAAACATAATCCTTGAAATTCAGATTGTTTCTTGTTTACAAAACACCTTCCTTTCCCTTCTCTTCCTCCTCCACCTATCCATCTTTCTCGGGCTCGTTCAATTTTTTCTCTTTTTCTTGTTTTTCTTAATTTTAACTTTTTTTCCTTTCCACACACACACTTATCCCACATTTTAATCTATTACTTTTTATTGATCTCATCTTTTTTTTTCTCTCTCCTCTTTTAAATTAATTGTTTGAAAAACAAGTTGTTGTTGTTGCTGTAAATCGATGCTGCAAGAATATCACTGATCTTTTCCTTTTTAAATTTAATTTATCGGACTTAATTTTAATATTTTTTTCGAATCTAGTAAATATTTATAATGCATTTTAGAGATTTAATGAGCTTGATCAAGAACAGTAAATGTTTATTGTTTCTGATCAGGCTCATTTTGCCTTAATTTATTACTGAAAATAAAATTATCCAGATCTGATGTCGAAATTCAAAAGCTTCTCTCCGTCAGAAGCCCTAATTTATTAAAATTAAAGCTATCAAGATGAGCAACAAATTTTGGATAACCTCTCCTTTCATGCAAATTTCTACACTTTGCAATATTTTATAGTTTTTTTCTATTTTTAACAAGGGACACTCCCAACCTGACCGTCCGCTTTTTGAACAAGACCTATTCCATTAATTAGCCCTAGGGCAGTTATGCATAACCCCAAAATATTTCCGGTGAATGGCCTTTTTATATGCAAATTTATGGAAATGATGTTCGATAAAAGTGAGTGAAACAGGGGTTTTAAAAAATCGTCGACCTGGGGGTCGAGAATTTTTCAAATTTCTTTTTAATCTATAATCTATCTATAAAAAAAAAAAAAAAAAAAAAAAAAGAAATTTGAAAAATTCTCGACCCCCAGGTCGACGATTTTTTAAAACCCCAGTTTCACTCACTTTTATCGAACATCATTTCCATAAATTTGCATATAAAAAGGCCATTCACCGGAAATATTTTGGGGTTATGCATAACTGCCCTAGGGCTAATTAATGGAATAGGTCTTGTTCAAAAAGAGATAAAATGCTGCTGATATCCTTGTGAAAAAAACCGAGTTTTTACTGTACATGTATATACGTGAAAAATTGAATAATTTTTTTACTTTCTTTTTTTTCGTGAACTGTATTTTAAACTCTAGAAATAATAATAGTACCCGAAACATTTACGTAAACATGTTTGTTTAAAAGCTTTCAACTTTATGTTTTAATAGACACTATTTTTTAAAAACTCCCCCTCAAACATTGTAAAAAACATAAATATATTTTTAACTCAAAAATAGTTGCAACTTTCTTTTTTTAAATGAGTCTTTTTTATGTATTTTCTTTCCTCCTTCATAATTAAATTTAACAAAAAAAATTGAAGAATGCAAAAATATTTTTTTAGTCTTTCTTTTTGCTGATCTTTAATTTTTGCAGGGTTTATTGACACCTTCCTTCTCTTCACTTGAAAACTGAGAGTTAAGTTATTTTAGCATTTCAAGGACATTAAGCTTTTTATTCTTTTTAATTTATTTTAATAGTTTTTGCTAGTGAATAGGCTATATTATCGCGACACCTAGGAGAAGTTGTTTGCATCCATGCTTTTCCGAAGATGCATCAAAAATGATAGACTTGCAATCAAAAGATATCTTTATTTCTTATTTGATTTGATATTCAAAAATCAACAAGAAAATATAAATATGATTATTTAAAGGGAGAGGACGGGAAGGAAGAAGTTTATTTTTTTTTTATTACTGTGGTCCCACCCCGAAAGCTCTCTACAAATCGAGTAAAATTTTTTTTTTGAGAATCAAAATTTTTTTTAGTAGAGAGCTTTCGGGGTGGGACCACAGTAATAAAAAAAATAAACTTCTTCTATCCCGGACGCTGCCTTTAAATGCGAAAAATGTTTTGAGGGTTTGTGGATGTCCCAAATGATTTTAGCTATTTAAAACAACTGGCAATTTTTTTTCGATTTAAATAAAAATCATTATTGAGGTTAAACTCAGAAGGGCAGAAGAGCTTCGTTGTCTATGATAATGAAATTTCGAAAATTATGCAAATTTTAGTTGGACTTATTTTGAAAAATAAAATGAACTCTATGCTGCATGCTGCGTAGTAATACGCAAATTTGCATATTCTCTTCTAACAAAATGTTGAGAATTATTTTCCAATTTTTTTTTTCCTGGAGGAGATAGGATTCCAAATATTGCAAATTTGCATATCATCACGGAGTGGCCATCTGTGAATTCAAGTTTGCAAAACGTTTAAATCGAATAAAAAGATTAGCCAACCATAGCAGGAACCAAATTTAAACTTTTAGAAAAGGATAGAAATTAAAAACATACATATTTGTGCGTTTTTAACAGTGCTGAAAATCTGTGTTGGATCTTTCTCTAATTTTCTCTATCTATTTTCAAAGCAAAAAAATTGAATGAAAATCAAACGAAATGAGAAAAAAGAAAGGTGGACAACCACAACGACTATGACAACGTTTCGTTCATTCTTCTTTTTTCATAAACTTTTTTTGCTGCATGCAACCACCAATAAAAATAAATATATAAAATATATATAGCAAACTGCAAAAAAAATACGAAGCAGGAAAATAACAGCAAGCAGCAGCACCGAGAAAGAAAAAAGAGAGCAGTTAGTTAAAAAAGCAGCATATATTGAAAGTCTACAAAAAAACTGCATTCTTTTCATCTTTTTCCTTTTTTTTCAAATGTTTCAAAGCAAGCCACCAGTTAAATACATACATTTTTCCTTTTTTTCCTGCTCCTGCTCATTTTCGATCTTTTCTCTCTCTTTTTTTCCGAAACAAAAATGAATGTTGGTGTTGTTGAAGGAGAAAAGCAAAAGAAAAAGTGAGCCTCTAAAAATAAATAGGTAGCAAAAAGAAAGAAGAAAAAAAATGCAAGCATTAATGAGGCTCCAAGAAGAAAAGAATAGTATAATGATTTTTTTGCTTTAACTTTTCTTTTTCTTTTAATGCTTGAAATTTTGCGTGTTGTTTTCAATGTTGTTTTTGCTGATTTTTTGTTTTAGTTGTTTTAAAAAAAGTAGAATTTTGTTTTTAATATACTGATTTTTTTACTGTTGGCAATCAAAGTTTATTGTTTTTTAACTGTCTCGAAAACAAACAAAAATTACGTCTTTAATCTAATGCTCAAAGAACCCCGCGGTAATATGCAAATTTACAAAACTTTAGAGCCTATCGTCTTCTTTAATTAAATGTTTTCTCTAAAAATTTCTATACCAGATATTCTAAATTATTGTATTTTTTAAATAATTTAGAATCTTTGATATAAAACTTTCTGAAAAAATATGTATGCATAACCTAAGAACCTATCAATGGAGAAGATAGGTTCTTAGGTTATGCTATTACCATGCATTGATTTTAGGGATCCATCACAAAAATAGATTGAAACATCAAAAACGTATTTTTTGATTTTAAATAATTTTGTCAACCTTTTTAATGGCATTATAAGCTAGGTTTAAAATTTATTAAAGCTAAATTTGCTGTTTAGAAAAACTTACACCTGCAAAATAGGTTTTTTTTAGTAATTTATTAAAGAACAACATTTTTCTAAAACTTTTATTCTTAAAAATGAAATCCAAAAAAATTCTTTGGATTTAAAATTTTTTTTTCTAAATCTAAAATTGTCTTTCTATGTTTTTAAAGCTCGTTCAAAAACTGTTTATTCCTTTTTAAATAAAGAATTTTATTGTTGCTATTCTTCCTTCCTTCATCATTTTTTTTGTTTGTCTCAAAATTTTATCGCAAGATATCAATTTTTTTATTATTGAATGTCTAAAAAAAATTAATTAAGCAGTTTTCATTTATTTGTTCTCCCTTCCTCCTATCTTTAATTGATTTCCTCCATCATCTTTTTTCCTGAAAAAGGGAAAGTTTTTTTTATATTTTTAAACATAAGCATTCATTTAATTGGAGTGTTTTAATTTTAAAACAATTTATTTCAATTTATTCCAAAAGAAAGAAAAAACTGGAAATAATATCCTGATTTTGTTTTTCAGGAATCTCATTTAACGGATATTTTTTCTTGATAATTTTAAATAATAGATTTTTTGAGATGAGAATTTTGAAATTTAGATATGTCAATTTTAGAAATATTTATCGTAACAGTAATTTATAAATTTTTTAAAAGAGAGTCTCGTAACAAAAACTAATTTGAATGAATTTGTTTAGACAAAAAGACCCAGGTTTGTGCAGCAGCACAACCCTGATTTTCAGGATCAAAAATGCCTCCTCCTTTTTTCAATTTAATTTTTTGAAAAATATTTTGATTTTAAAAGTTCAACAAAATAAATTATTTTTAGGGTTTAATCTGGACATTTTCTTTATTGCCACAAAAACAAATTCGCAGCAGTTGTTTAATATTTATGTAAAGCTATTTTTAAAAATAACTTTCAAAAATCACGTTCCAAGTTGAACATTTATTTTTTTGTTTTTTTTCGATTTTTATGTTCCAGATCAAAAATTTAATGTTCCTAAAATATAGCCTCACTTGAGAATAGTAGCGATAATGCAACACATGTTTTAAACATGTGTTGTAATATATTTATGTAACCAATAATAGCTACTTTATGGTAGCTTGATATAAATGATTCTGCAAAGATCGTGAATGATAGAACTTGATCAGGAACATTGAATTGTGTTCATAACTAAAACTAAACACAATTTAATGCTCCTGATCAAGTTCTATCATTCATGATCTTTGCAGGATCAAATGTACCAGTCATAAACGCAATTTTATTCCTAATAAATCATGTCATCTAAATCCCCATATATGCTTAATGGTGTCCCATCACTATAATAAATATCCTTTATCCGCTTCATCCCATCATAACCACCGAACATTCTTTATCCCTGTTTTTTCCCAACTTCCTAAATCCCATTATTGTCCATCATCGAAGAGTTATTGCTTACGACTTTCATCAATTTTTTTCTTTCAATCTGTCTTTTTTCGTCCATGATTTATCTATTTCCGGCACACATGAAACAACCAAAAAAAATGACATAACCGAAACGAAATAACTTTTTCTCATTCTCGACCAGACACCACCCCTTTTGATAAACTGATAAAGATTCTTTCTTCTTTTTTTTGGTTTGTAAGGATATCCGTGATTCCACAAAAGAAGAAAGAATTTCAATCTTTAATCATCTTTTTTTTCGAAGATCTATCATGGTTTTTCCTTCGTTCCTATCTTATCTGATCTTATCCCATTCCAATGATAGTGTACATAAGTTTATCGTAAATTCCAGTGTTTATTGATTATTATTGAAAACAATTAATGTAATTTTTGATGATTTTAATTTTAATTTTTCTACGTCAAACACGCACAAAAACAATCAATCAATTTTTTTTGCAGTTTTTTCATTGAAGTTTTTCAGTTACATTTTGCCAAAGAGACGTTCTCGAAGGAGTAAAAAAAATATTTTTGTGTTGGAATTTTTTTGTTTTTCTACTGCTGCAATTTTATGGAAAAATGACACTTAGTTCCGCGACACTTAGTTCCCGGACAGTTAGTTCCGGAACTAAGTGTCGCTGCGACCCTTAGTTCCCGACACTTAGTTCCATGTAACACTTAGTTCCCGACGGTTAGTTCCGTTATATATAAAAGTATCATTCAAAGCATACTAAAATTAGCTTTAAATAATTAACAGTACTAAATATGGATTACTCTTCGGTTATTTAAGGTAATTTTTAATTTTATATTATAGATGAGAAGTTTTATAAATTTTTTTAAAATTTTCGGGGCAAGTTTTTCTACTAAAAAGCATCACGAAAAACGGAAAATTTTATGATTTTAATAACTGCAAAAATTTTATGAGTCTTGGGTTTTGAATATGCAATGGAATCTCATTATATCGCCTTTCAAGGGGCGGTGAAAAAAAGACGTTATAACGAGGTTCGACTGTACCCCCAAAATCCTAACAACTAAATCCTCTCTGATGTGCCAGGACTAGAAAACCATCGGTTCGAAAAAAGCTTTGGATTTGTGTTAACCATCTAATTCGTTTAATTTAAAAGTACCGTATCCTTGGGGATAGCACGTTAAAAAAATTTATATTTGTTTCTGACTATTAATTCTGAAGACTCAAATATTAGTGCAATGAATAAGCCTTAATCATTAAAGCGACACAAATAAAATAAAGCCCAAAATAGGGCCGTTGGAATACAAAATTTAGACATCAGCAAACTTGAGAATATGCTCCTGAGCAGCCACCAAAGCCACAAAACTAATAATGAATGATGAAAAAATAAGTTTATTATTTTACAATGGATATTTTTACAAATAGCGGAACTAACCGTCGGGAACTAAGTGTTACATGGAACTAAGTGTCGGGAACTAAGGGTCGCAGCGACACTTAGTTCCGGAACTAACTGTCCGGGAACTAAGTGTCGCGGAACTAAGGATTATACTTTCCAATTTTATATACTTTTAACGAAAAATTTTTTGTTTTTTTTACTTTTTTTTAAATTGAGCACTTTTGCTGCTGCCGCTGCTCCTTTTTAAATCATCATCATCGTTAAAAAAGCGATGGCAGCAATTTTTTATACATGTATTTTTAGAGAGCAAAAAGAGATATTTCTGGAACGTTTTTTGCGATGATGTTGATGATAGGCTTTTCCGACGTGTTTTTAAATAAATATTTTTGGGGGCTTTTTTCGCATAGAGAAAAGGTCCAAAAATATATATTGATATTTTTGGACCTTTTAAATAATAAATCAAATCTATTCTCTTTTTGACCAAATTTTTTCATTCTTTCTCGTCTTTTGAATGATAATAAAGCAATTCTGACTTTTTAAAATCATTTTAGATGATAAAAAATGATGAATATTGGCTATGACATTCTTTTCTTTTCAATGATATTATTTGGGGGTGTTTTTTTAGAAGCATAGACAGTTTTTTTTGTTTAGCATCAAAAATCATAGAATAGGAATAGACGCTTGCTCTTTTGATTTGTTTGGGTGAAAAAATAGATTGATAGTACTATTAGAGAAAATTGGTTGTTCATTTTTGTTTGTAAGCAATCTTGTTATTTTTTGTTATGTTTGAGAACGGTAATTTTGCTTTGTCAGCAGCAGCAAGGCTAAAAATAGATGAAGGAATGTTTATTTTTTTGAGAGTTTGAATGTTAGGTTATTAATTATGAGATGAATCTGATTTTTCGAAGACACCGGAAACAGTGGTTCGCGGATATTTCGCCATAGAATTTGTCCTGGATTTTTTGGAAAACCTGAATGTCCCAATTTTTATTAGTTTAATTCTATAAAATACAGGGAAAATTTTTAGGCGAATTGTCTTTTGGCGAATTATTTGTAAATCGAAAAAGGGCGTAAAATTACTATACTTTTAAAGCCAAATTGGACCAAATCCCATTGTTTTGTTTATCACTTTTGGCAACCAAAAATCTTTAAAGTGCTCGGTTTTTTTCATTCCATTTCCGTGTTTTTGTTTTTTTAAACTGCTACCTTTTTGGTCAACGAATCTTTTTTTTCGTCAAAATTGTTGATTTGCATTTTGATCAAAGTACTACCGTAATCTATTTTTGTTGCCCTTTCGCGATTTTTTTGTTTTCTTTTTTCTGAGCATTTTAGTATTTATATTTTTTTATTTAAAATTTTCGCGATTTTAGATTTTTACTGCTCTTCAAAGGCCAAATCTCTCTTTTTTAGAAAATAAATATCAGCCATAGCCATTAATGCAGTGAAAGAAAGTAGCAAAAAAAGTATATTCAACATCTGGAAATTTTATATATTTCATTATTTTTCATTTCATGGCATTTTTCTATTTTTTTTACTACTTTCGTTCATAATCTTCTGCTGCGGATTTTTCGTTGTTGTTGTTGCAGGTGATCAACCATCGGCATTTTTTTTCGTCCTTCAACAACAGCAGCAAAACAAAGGCAATCCTAAAATTTCTTCTTTTGTCGGAAAAAATGCCTTTTTAAAAAACTTTTGTTTTTTTCTTCCTTCTTCAAAATAACAAAATTTTGAAATCATACTTCTTGACTCAACTTTTTTACGTTCCTCTTTTTTTACACTCTTGTAATAACACATATTTTTCTTTTTAGATATGTGTTTTTTTCTGATTTTGAGGCCTCCTCCTTTTTTTCTCCCTGTTTTTCTAAAGCAATTTTTTGCTTTGTCAGCAGCAGTTCTTTTTTTTTCTTCCCTTTTCCTTTCCAAAAATTCCTATGAATTATATTTTTTTTGTTGTGTCCCCTTTCATTTTTTATTCTGTCTCTTTCTCCTATAAAAAAACTATATTTTTATATATGTTTTTGAACATATTCAAACCCCAACCATAGAACCGCACATGCTGCTGCTGCTGTCTTCGTTTTTCTTCTATGCTTTGCTTTGCCGCGGCCTATTTTATTTTTTTTTTTGCAACAAAATAGAAGAAGTATTTTTATATTATGTCCAAAGTGTCGTTGTCTCCCCTATTTTTTCTCTCTCTCTTTTCCGTCATCTTCTTTTTTTCGTGTTGATGTTGTTGTTGGAAAAAGGAGAAGAAGAGGAAAACCAAATGATTTTTGGCCCTTTTTCTATCCATTTTCTCTTTTTTTTTTGCGTTTTTTCCAAAAAATTCGCAAATTTTTGCGCGAAATTTACATTTAAAAATGTCTATTTTGTAAATCTTACTTATTCAAATTTTTTATAGGACTTGGTTGTTGAATCTCTCTCCCGTTTTTGGATATTAAACAACGAAGGTACATAAAGAAGTACATATATTTATTAATAATTTTTAACTGGTAATTTATATTTAAATTACCATATCCTTCAATTTTGTCGTGAAATATTTTGGTATTATTTTTTTTATTAAAAAGAAGGATATCTAAGCAGCAATGACCGCAATTAGCAAATATCCCGATGAACCTCATGTGGTGGTTGAACCTTCCTCCACAACATCAACAACACCTTTATATAATGGAAATGGTAATAACAATGGTATTATTGTTGATGATACTTCAAAGAGGTATGCTTGGAATTTATTTATAGCTTTTTTATGAGTACTGTAGAAGGTTTTTGTATTTGAAATTGCGATATTTTGTGCTATAAATTGTACCTAAAAATTAATAGTTTATATTTGTTTTTCAGGAAAAGGAGGTATTGTGGATCAGATGGTGATCTTGAAGATGCTGAAAGTGATGAAGCAAATTGTAGTGGATATGATGATCTTCAACGAATTTCAAGTCCCGTTCCAACATTCCCAAATATTCCATGGTCTTTATCTCGAGAATATTTTGCTAATATTCCAGGGTTTGTATATCATGTACACACATTATATCTAACTATTCAAATATATTTTTAGGCTACACAATGAACTGTTAGAATGTTATTTTTGGTTAATGCCAACAGAAGCTGAAAGATTTGCAAGATGTAATGTATGCCAAAGAGTGAGGAATGTCTTAATTGATGTTACACCAGATGCGATATTTTATGTTTTTGGATCAGTTGCAACAAATTTATTTCTTCCAACCTCAGATATTGATATTTCTGTTGAACTTCCTCGACTTTCTCCTTATGTGATGCAAGATGCCGCAGCAGCCTTCCGAAATTCTAAAAACTTTAAAGATGTAAATGTTCTTGATCGAGCTCATGTTCCAATTATTAAGCTTACCGATCGTGAAACATCTATTAACATTGATATTTCATTCAATACTTCAAAGGCTCATGCTGCTGTTGATTATATTATGTATATGCGAGCATGGTTCCCAGCTTTAGAACTTTTCACCTTGATTCTTAAACAATTCTTAGCTTCAAGGCAATTGAATCAAGCTTTCACGGGTGGTCTTTCATCGTATGGTCTTGTACTGATGATCGTACATTATATGCTACGATTCTATCGAAATGATTTTATTTTGAAACATGTTCTTCAACTTCATCCAACTGTTATTGGCCAATTCTTTATGGGATTCTTGGATTATTATGGGAATGAATTTGATCCTTTAACTGATGCCTTAGCTTTTCCTAGACCGGATGATGCTGAGTTAATGTCAAAAGAAGAATTAACGTCATTGATGAATGAAAATTTATATGCTTCAATTCTTTGTGTGCAAGATCCTCTAACTCCATGTAAGTTGTTTTTTGTTGTTAGTTACCTTAGGTTTGTGTTGCTCTTAATTACTGTAAAGTCAATCCTATTCGAAAGTGGTTAAATTGTATATTGGTATAATGATATTTGATAGGATTGAAAAATTTGAAGCACCATTTTCAAGGATTGGATAGGATTGCCTTACAGTACCCAAATCCATATTACAATTTTTAAGTCTTTTGTTTTTTTCATGAGTTAATTGTTATATTATTATAGGGTGAAATGTTTGTTTTATACACATCTCTCTTAATACTAATACCTAAGATTACCATGATTTAAATAATCACTAACTATATAAATACATATGCTTGAAAAATTGACTCAATTACGTACATTTTCAGCAAATGATGTTGGACGTGGCTCACACAATTTTATGCAAGTTAAAGCAGCATTCTCGTCAGCCTTTAAAGTTTTGGATGAAAGAATAAAGAATAATCGCTTATCAAAATCCGGAGAACCTATGCTTCAATCAATTATGTCTTTCTCACCATCATTTGTACAATTTCGTCGAACAATCAATGGCCTACCATTTGAGAATATTCTTGAACATTCTGGAAATGTTCCATTCACTTTCGGCGGACAACAAGCTCAAATTTCATATGACAATGAGCCAAGGGATGCAACTTTGATTGATCCACCACCAGTGAATCCACTTTTCTCACAACTTCAACAACACCATCAACGATTGTATCTTCCAACCATCCTACCTCAACAGCCACAACCAAATACTTCAACCTTTGATGAAAGCAATGGTATTATTTCAATTGAGCATCTATCAGCGTCATCTTCTGAAGCCTCTTCTGCAACTCCAACAGCATTTTCATCCCCTCGAGCAATACCAGCAGAAAGTAGCGAATATTATTCAAATTATTCTGCTCCACAAATGCCGCCAACCCCACAACAAATATTCTTTCCATCAATACCGTTACATCAGCCACGGCATGATATGTTCTCATATAATCCATATTTTGCATTTCAACATCATCTTCCTCAACCAATGAATCCATGGCATCATCAATACATGAATGAATATATTAATCCTGAATATCCAAATTATTCTGAAACTGATATTTATTTTAATAATGACCAACAACAACAAGTATTTGAAGATGATTTTGATAAAATTCTTACACTTGGTGATGAAGAAGAAGATTTAAAGCGAAATAATGGAAATACCAGTGATGCATCAGATTCCTCGGGCCATTCATCAGAATCCGTGATATCAACAGTAACTCCAGAATGCTATGATGATCTAATTCC
>JAMRXY010000145.1:0-27421 GCA_024447195.1 Panagrolaimus sp. LJ2414 | reverse complement strand
CTTATGCCCCTTCATCCATAAATCACAAAAACATTTATGTCCTTGCCCACATTCATGAATTTTTCATGAATGGAGGAAAGGGCATAAAACTCAAATTCGGTCCCAAATGATCTAAAATGATCCCAAATGGCCCCAAAATGCTTAGAAATTACTTAAAACATGTCTAAAATGCTTATTTAATTATATTAAAGCAATATCACAACAAAAATAGCCTCAGGGACATACATCTTAGAACAGGGACATATATGCTTAAAAGGGGCACAAAGGGATAAAAATGGGGACATGGGGGTAAGCTATAACTCAGAAATGGGTCATGGAGGTAGGACATAGCTTTAAAATGGGAATTTAAGCTAATTCCCCATTAAAAAATAGCCTTAGGAACACAAATTAAAAAATTTTAAATTTATGCACTTTCATCCATAAATCACAAAAAAATCTATGCCTTTTATCCATTCAACAAAATTTCATGAATGGAGGAAAGTGCATAAAATTCAAATACTGTCCCAAATGGTCCCGAATGGTCCCACATGGTCCAAAAATGCTTAGAAATGGCTTTAAACATGTTAAAATTGTTTACAAAAGCTTAATAATTAATAAAAACTATTAAAAATAGCTTCAGGAACACAAATTAAAAAATTTTAAATTTATGCACTTTCATCCATAAATCACAAAAAATTTTATGTCCTTGCCCGCATTCAACAAAATTTCATGAATGGAGGAAAGGGCATAAAATTCAAATATTGTCCCAAATGATCCCAAATGGTCAATAAAAGCTTAGAAATGCCTTCAAACATGTTAAAATTATATCCACAAGCTTAATAAACCTAACAATTATCAAAAAATAGCCTTAAGGGCGCGAAATAAAATTATTATTATCAGGGTCCTTTTCAACACAAAAAAATTCCATACAAACAAAAAATCACAAAAAAATTTTATTAAATTTAATTTTTTACCACACAAATATCTCTACAAATGTTTAAAAAAAGAAAGAAAATGAAAAAACATTTCAAAAGAACAAAAAAGAATCAAAAAGAATTTCTTTCTGCCATGACAGAACTTTGTCATTTTTATTTGACCTACATTTCTCTACTATCCTTGCAATGCCAAACATTTCTTCTCTACTTGCAATGCCAAACTGAATCATATTCATTATATCTTTAATCATATCATTCCTTACGGAATGATTGGTAAAATACCAATCTTAAATTTTCGTTCCAAAATGGAACGAATCTTAAATTTTTGTTCCAAAATGGAACGAATCTTAAATTTTCGTTCCAAAATGGAACGAATCTTAAATTTCCGTTCCAAAACGGAACGAGTCTGAAATTTTCACTTCAAAATGAAGTGAATCTTTGAATTTTCACTGCAAAGTGTTAGATTTTTACTTTGACAAATCTAACAAATTTGCAAAGTGTTAGATTTTTACTTTGACAAATCTAACAAATTTGCAAAGTGTTAGATTTTTACTTTGACAAATCTAACAAATTTGCAAAGTGTTAGATTTTTACTTTGACAAATCTAAATGTATATTGTCTTAGATAATGTCTGAGATAAAGTCTTAGATAATGTCTAAGATAATGTCTGAGATAAAGTCTTAGGTCTAAGATAAGCTCATAAGGGTGTGTAATGGAAAAGCCAAGTGGCTAAGCGGAATGACAACTCCGCTGAGTTGTATTCAACAGTTTTAAACTGCCGTTTAAATGTTGAAAAATCAACAATGTTGAAAAATCGCCATTGTTGAAAAATCAACAATGTTGAAAAATCAACAATGTTTGTTTCATGCCAAAAGTCGACATGAAACACAAATCTTTACAAACGACAAAAAAATATAAGTGGTTCAAAAATCGACTTATGGAACAAATGGCATAAAAAATGCAAATTATACGAGTTGAACGCATGAACAAAAAATATGCATTTCATCAATGACCATATCCAATGAAGGATAAAGTCAAAAACAAAATGCAAAACATGCATCAACCCATATAAAATGGATTCATTATTCCTACAGACCAATAAAAAAGTCGATATGAAACACAAATATTTCATATAAAAACAGATTATCCAATCTTCAGCTAAGTCTCAACAGATCGCAGCATAAACGCTGCTCTACTGAGAACAACACTGAGACCAGTAATCAAGTCGTTTGCAAGAAATCTTACACCCCGGCACTTAACCTTAGTAATAAGGCTTTATCAAAGGATTCGGAATTACCCAAATCCTTCGGGACATATAATGGGGCAGTACTACATTCAATAAAGAATGCATTTATAAGCCATCTCGACACCGAGATGCAAAAGTATTATTGCTTTGTCTAGGATGGATTCTGACTTAGAGGCTTTCAGTCATAAGCCACCAGACGTAGCATCACGCCATTATTCTATCGAATAAGCGTATATACCAAATGTCTGGACCTGCGGTTCCTCTCGTACTAAGCAGGACTACTATCGCAATAACTATCATGTACAGTAGGGTAAAACTAACCTGTCTCGCGACGGTCTAAACCCAGCTCACGTTCCCTATTAGTGGGTGAACAATCCAACGCTTTACGAATTCTGCTTCGTAATGATAGGAAGAGCCGACATCGAAGGATCAAAAAGCAACGTCGCTATGGACGCTTGGCTGCCACAAGCCAGTTATCCCTATGGTAACTTTTCTGACACCTCTTGTTATAAACTTCATAATCCAAAAGGATCGATAGGCCACGCTTTAACGGTCTGTATTCGTACTGAGAATCAAGATCAAGAATACTTTTCTCCTTTTAGTCTACGTGAGGTTTCTGTCCTCACTGAGTATTCCTTAGGACACCTGCGTTACTATTTGACAGATGTACCGCCCCAGTCAAACTCCCCGCCTGACAATGTCATCAGTGCGGATCATATCTCTTTCAAAAAGAAATATTTAAATCAAAAAGAATTTTCTAAAGAAAAATCTCCGTATTACTGAATAAGTAAAGAGTCGATAAAAGTAGGGGTATTTCACCGTTGACCGAAGTCTCCCCCTTATACTACACCTCTTATGACTCTTCACAAAGTCAGACTAGAGTCAAGCTCAATAGGGTCTTCTTTCCCCGCTGTATTTGCCAAGCCCGTTCCCTTGGCTGTGATTTCGCTAGATAGTAGATAGGGACAGTGGGAATCTCGTTAATCCATTCGTGCGCGTCAGGACTTATCTGACGAGGCATTTGGCTACCTTAAGAGAGTCATAGTTACTCCCGCCGTTTACCCGCGCTTATATAAATTTCTTTAGATTAACATTCAGAGCACTGGGCAGAAATCACAAATAGTCAACGCACATAAACGCCTTCTATTTGCTCTGTTTTAATTAGACAGTCGGATTCCCCGAGTCCGTGTCAGTTCTAAGCTAATCGTTAAGTGTATATTGACGTTCTATCCGTAAGAATAAAACAAGTTTAAAAATTCCACAGTAAAAATTAAACACTAGTCCAAGTTCATTCCGAAGAAATTCCTCAAACATGATCTAATTCTTAAAGTTTCATTTAAAAACCCAATATACTCGATTCTTAGAGCCAATCCTTTTCCCGAAGTTACGGATCTAATTTGCCGACTTCCCTTACCTACATTATTCTATCGACCAGAGGCTATTCACCTTGAAAACCTGATGCGGAATAAGGTACGGCTATGGAATACATTATTAGGGATCCCTCATATTTTCAAGGGCCATATATAGCAATCAGAACATAACAAAAACCGTTATGCTTTTCAATACCTTTAACCATATCTCGAGATGATCTCATTCCATGGTCAAAATATCTTAAATAGAGAAGAGATCTCTATTCTGAACTATATATGACGTATATGAGTTCATATAACGTTACCGTCCCTTATTTAAATTCCGAAGAATAAAAATAATCGTATTCTCATAGTGTAGGAATATTAACCTACTTCCCTTTCAGAATACATGCGAATCCATATAAATACGAAAACACACATAATGAAAATGGCATGCGCCATTTCTTTAGGACCGACTGACCCACATTCAAATACTGTTCACGTGGAAACCTTTTTCACTTCGGCCTTCAAGGATCTCACTTGAATGTTTGCTACTATCACCAAGATCTGCACTAGTAGAAGCTCCAGTCCATTTTACAATGAAAACCTTCAACGCTAACTACTACACCCTCCTACATGTTATACTCTGTTTTCACATAGTATAACAGTAAAGTATAGGTCTTTCGCTAGAGCGCCATCCATTTTCAGGGCTAGTTGATTCGGCAGGTGAGTTGTTACACACTCCTTAGCGGTTTACAACTTCCATGTCCACCGTCCTGCTGTCAATATCAACTAACACCTTTTATGGGGTCTCATGAGCAAAAAGTTTGGCACCTTAACTTTACTTGCGGTTCATCCCGCATCGCCAGTTCTGCTTACCAAAAATGGCCCACTTTCAACTATTATATTCAATGCTCATGTTCAATTAAGAAACATAAACATCATACCCATTAAGAGTATGAGAATAGGTTGAGAACATTTCGTTCCCAAGACCTCTAATCGTTCGCTTTACCGAGTATAACTATTAAAAATTAGTTGAAGCTATCCTAAGGGAAACTTCGGAGGGAACCAGCTACTAGATGGTTCGATTAGTCTTTCGCCCCTATACCCAAGTCAGACGATCGATTTGCACGTCAGAACCGCTTCGGACTTCCATCAGAGTTTCCTCTGACTTCATCCTGCTCAGGCATAGTTCACCATCTTTCGGGTCTCATTGCATATGCTCTATCTCCACCCATTTGCAAGCAAATTAGATGGGACTATACTACTTGCTTTTCCGTAGAAAAACAATCATATATCATATTCGATAAAGAATACTTTACTTTCATTACGCCAATGAGTTTTGAACACTCAATGACTCGCACATACAATAAACTCCTTGGTCCGTGTTTCAAGACGGGACATATAGGTGATTGTCTTTTATACTGATATTTAATAGATATCATAAAGCATTTATACGGATCAAATAAAAAAGCCAACGCAAGCGTTAACTTTAATATAAAACCAGTCAAATACCATCTTTTATCCATTAAAGGGCAATTAACCAAAAACTTTTTCCATTATACCAGGATACACATCCGAAGATATGCCCTCTAATATAATTTCAAAAGTCTCAATCAATTGTATCAGCACAATGGCAACAAGTGCATCATATATTCGCAAACTGCAGCCATCAAATAAATCTTTCGAAAATATTTAACAACCCGTTAAACGAATAATACAACTTATTATTACCATCTTTCGACAACTCTATACGCTTCCACTCATTCAGTTTCACGTACTATTTAACTCTCTCTTCAGAGTTCTTTTCAACTTTCCCTCACGGTACTTGTTTGCTATCGGATTCATACATATATTTAGCTTTAGGTGAAGTTTACCACCTACTTTGGGCTGTGTTTCCAAACAACCCGACTCAAAGCATAAATCAAATGAAATGCATAAAATATCTTAACAGGTCTATCACCTTCTATGGAACTCTAGTCAAAGAGAACTTAAGATATTATACATTCCATAATAATAAATGCTATACGCTACAGTTCGCTTTGCCATTACAACAAAGAGATTCAGCGCTGAGCTTATCCCGTTTCACTCGCAGTTACTAAGGGAATCCTTTTTAGTTTCTTTTCCTCCGCTTACTGATATGCTTAAGTTCAGCGGGTAGTCACACTTGATTTGAGATCATAAAAGTCGAAATATATTTCTCATTATTCCACATATATATATGAAAAGAGTTAAACTTTTATCTCGAACAATAATCAAATTGTCGATTCAAGTACTCTATCATATATAAATATGAAATAACGCATTATCCGAAGATAAAACGAAATATATTTCTATATAGTTAAGCAAAGCTATAAAGTTATTCCATCAAAGGAATATAACCAAAAGTCTTTACTTTCCCATACAAAAGGCCTAATAAACCTTTCAACTATCATAGCTCCATGAAAGAACTATAGTATAGATATATGATTCTCAAACAAATGTGCCAATGGTTAAAAACCATCGGCGCAATTTGCATTCGAAACTTTTTCATTCATGTAGTTTGCAAGTCATGAAAAATAACGCATTTTGCTGCGTTCTTCATCGATGTATGAACCGAGTGATCCACTGAATAAGCTTATTTATATATAAGTTTATATGACTATGTTTTATATCAAACAAAACATTATCTGGCGGATTTCGTTTTACGGAAAACCTCATTAATTCTATATTAACCCAAAAAAGGATTAATACTGTCCATAAAAGTTTAATATAAGCACGGCGATCACACTTATAACTTTTATGACAGAAACCAGACAAAAAGCCGTTCCGTTCACATATAGAAAGCTCCAATATTAACAAGGCGAATTTTTATATTTAAAATTCTTGTAATGATCCGGCCTGCAGGTTCACCTACGGCCACCTTGTTACGACTTTTGCCCGGTTCAAGCCAATGCGATCAAATTGATTTTCATCTGTATTCTTATCCGTAAGAATAAAAATACAAACAATCCTCAATCTTCTCGAATTAACCCAGTTCCGGGCAGCGACGGGCGGTGTGTACAAAGGACAGGGACGTAATCAGCGTAAGCTGATGACTTACACTTACTTGAAGTTCCTCGTTCACGAATAATAATTACAATATTCGATCCCAAATACGGAATAATTTGACTCGTTTACCAATTCTTTTCAGAAATGGTCACACGCGCTGCAATTTTCATTGTAGCGCGCGTGCAGCCCCAGACATCTTAGGGCATCACAGACCTGTTATTGCTGGGTTTCTTACGACTGGAACGCCGCAAATCCCATTAAGAAGAAAAGTTTTTAATGAAATCCCCATAAGAGAAAACATATAAAAAAAACTTTCTATTTAATTAAGCTCCAATCTCGTTCGTTATCGGAATTAACCAGACAAATCAATCCACGAACTAAGAACGGCCATGCACCACCATCCACCAAATCATGAAAAAGCTATCAATCTGTCAATCCTTATAGTGTCTAGACCGGGTGAGTTTTCCCGTGTTGAGTCAAATTAAGCCGCAGGCTCCACTTCTGGTGGTGACCTTCCGTCAATTCCTTTAAGTTTCAACTTTGCAACCATACTTCCCCCGGAACCAAAAGACTTTCGTTTCCGGGAAGCTCGTTTCAAGGGCAAATATAAAATATCCACCCGAAACTCGCTAGATGGCATAGTTTACGGTCAGAACTAGGGCGGTATCTGATCGCCTTCGATCCTCTGACTTTCGTTCTTGATTAATGAAAACATTCTTGGCAAATGCCTTCGCTGTAGTTCGTCTCGCAAGGGTCCACGAATTTCACCTCTCGCCCTGCGATACGGATGCCCCCGTTTGTTCCTTTTAATCATTACTATGGTAAGTAAAACCAATAAAACATGAACCATAGTCATGTTCTATTATTCCATGCAAAACCATACAAGCTTACGCCTGTTTTGAGCACTCTGATTTATTCAAAGTAAACTCAATAGATTCCGTATGCCCCGAAAGACATAAAAAAATCTATTAAAAAACATTTAGTATTAGTTACAATCCAAAGGATGAACTAACCTATCATGTACAGATCCAACTACGAGCTTTTTAACCGCAACAACAATTCAATGCAGTATGAGAGCTGGAATTACCGCGGCTGCTGGCACCAGACTTGCCCTCTCATTGATACTCTTTAATGATTTTAAAATCAAACCATTCCAATGATCCATCCCCGAAGGAATAGATCTTGTCATTTCTCGTCACTACCTCCTCGTACTGAGAGTGGGTAATTTTCGCGCCTGCTGCCTTCCTTGGATGTAAACGCCGTTTCTCAGGCATTTTCTCCGGAGTCGTACCCTAATACTCCGTTATCCGTCAAAACCATATAAGTACTATATACTTATATAGAAAGTTGATAGATCAGACACTTGAATGACATATCGTCGGTACAAGACCATACGATTAGCATGATATATTCAGTTTCAACACAAAACATTCCGAAGAATGCTTGGTTTTAATACTAATATACGCAATATTTCCATGAAGGAAATATCTTTTATGCATGTATTAGCTCCAGAATTACCACAGTTATCCATGTAGGATAAAAGTCAAAATCAAGTAAATTTTAGCTGTTATAATGAGCCATACGCGGTTTCGTGTTAAATACACATGTACTTAGACATGCATGGCTTAATCTTTGAAATGACCACATCAATCAGACAGGATCAATCAGATATATGTTTCTTTCGAATACAAATATATCTTATATATATCAAAACATATATAAATATGTTTTAGACTTTCAAAGTCACATCGCTTTTTTACTAGTATAAAAATTCCATAAAGAATAGTTATAAGCTAGTTTCCTTTGACATATAGTCAGCATAATTAGATATATCCATTAAAAATGAATATAAATAAACGAACGAGCAAACATTCATTACAAATGTCACGCTCTTATATCTCAAAATACATAGTAAAAGATGTTCCAAATTCATGGAATCTCACCTTATACCATATCGCAAAGGAATGCAGAAAGAGTCATAAACTTCCAAAAGTTTTCATATAGTAATGCATATAAACACATACTAAATTCAACTTCCTTCTTTCACTTCTCTTCTTTCCCTTACATCTAAGAAATAAAGGTATATAAATAAAAAAGCACCCCAAACATAACTTTTTTTTCGGATAGAGGACATTGAGTTTAACCGAGAAAATGCATTTTTGAACCTCTCATCCCCTATATGGGGTACCTAGGGGTCACAAAAATCTACAAAATTGATGAAAAAAAATTTTTCTTAAAAGCTTCCAAATGGTCCATAAATGCTTACAAAAGCTTAGAAACGACTCCAAACATATAAAAATTACTTAAAAAAGCTTAATAATTAATAAAAACTATTAAAAATAGCTTCAGGAACACAAATTAAAAAAATTTTGACTTATGCCCCTTCATCCATAAATCACAAAAAATTTTATGTCCTTGCCCGCATTCAACAAAGTTTTATGAATGGAGGAAAGCGCATAAAACTCAAATATTGTCCCAAATGGTCCCAAATGATCCCAAATGGCCCAAAAATGCTTACAAAAGCTTAGAAATGGCTTTAAGCATGTTAAAATTACTTACAAATGCTTAATAATTAATAAAAACTATTAAAAATAGCTTCAGGAACACAAATTTAAAAAATTTTGACTTATGCCCCTTCATCCATAAATCACAAAAACATTTATGTCCTTGCCCACATTCATGAATTTTTCATGAATGGAGGAAAGGGCATAAAACTCAAATTCGGTCCCAAATGATCTAAAATGATCCCAAATGGCCCCAAAATGCTTAGAAATTACTTAAAACATGTCTAAAATGCTTATTTAATTATATTAAAGCAATATCACAACAAAAATAGCCTCAGGGACATACATCTTAGAACAGGGACATATATGCTTAAAAGGGGCACAAAGGGATAAAAATGGGGACATGGGGGTAAGCTATAACTCAGAAATGGGTCATGGAGGTAGGACATAGCTTTAAAATGGGAATTTAAGCTAATTCCCCATTAAAAAATAGCCTTAGGAACACAAATTAAAAAATTTTAAATTTATGCACTTTCATCCATAAATCACAAAAAAATCTATGCCTTTTATCCATTCAACAAAATTTCATGAATGGAGGAAAGTGCATAAAATTCAAATACTGTCCCAAATGGTCCCGAATGGTCCCACATGGTCCAAAAATGCTTAGAAATGGCTTTAAACATGTTAAAATTGTTTACAAAAGCTTAATAATTAATAAAAACTATTAAAAATAGCTTCAGGAACACAAATTAAAAAATTTTAAATTTATGCACTTTCATCCATAAATCACAAAAAATTTTATGTCCTTGCCCGCATTCAACAAAATTTCATGAATGGAGGAAAGGGCATAAAATTCAAATATTGTCCCAAATGATCCCAAATGGTCAATAAAAGCTTAGAAATGCCTTCAAACATGTTAAAATTATATCCACAAGCTTAATAAACCTAACAATTATCAAAAAATAGCCTTAAGGGCGCGAAATAAAATTATTATTATCAGGGTCCTTTTCAACACAAAAAAATTCCATACAAACAAAAAATCACAAAAAAATTTTATTAAATTTAATTTTTTACCACACAAATATCTCTACAAATGTTTAAAAAAAGAAAGAAAATGAAAAAACATTTCAAAAGAACAAAAAAGAATCAAAAAGAATTTCTTTCTGCCATGACAGAACTTTGTCATTTTTATTTGACCTACATTTCTCTACTATCCTTGCAATGCCAAACATTTCTTCTCTACTTGCAATGCCAAACTGAATCATATTCATTATATCTTTAATCATATCATTCCTTACGGAATGATTGGTAAAATACCAATCTTAAATTTTCGTTCCAAAATGGAACGAATCTTAAATTTTTGTTCCAAAATGGAACGAATCTTAAATTTTCGTTCCAAAATGGAACGAATCTTAAATTTCCGTTCCAAAACGGAACGAGTCTGAAATTTTCACTTCAAAATGAAGTGAATCTTTGAATTTTCACTGCAAAGTGTTAGATTTTTACTTTGACAAATCTAACAAATTTGCAAAGTGTTAGATTTTTACTTTGACAAATCTAACAAATTTGCAAAGTGTTAGATTTTTACTTTGACAAATCTAACAAATTTGCAAAGTGTTAGATTTTTACTTTGACAAATCTAAATGTATATTGTCTTAGATAATGTCTGAGATAAAGTCTTAGATAATGTCTAAGATAATGTCTGAGATAAAGTCTTAGGTCTAAGATAAGCTCATAAGGGTGTGTAATGGAAAAGCCAAGTGGCTAAGCGGAATGACAACTCCGCTGAGTTGTATTCAACAGTTTTAAACTGCCGTTTAAATGTTGAAAAATCAACAATGTTGAAAAATCGCCATTGTTGAAAAATCAACAATGTTGAAAAATCAACAATGTTTGTTTCATGCCAAAAGTCGACATGAAACACAAATCTTTACAAACGACAAAAAAATATAAGTGGTTCAAAAATCGACTTATGGAACAAATGGCATAAAAAATGCAAATTATACGAGTTGAACGCATGAACAAAAAATATGCATTTCATCAATGACCATATCCAATGAAGGATAAAGTCAAAAACAAAATGCAAAACATGCATCAACCCATATAAAATGGATTCATTATTCCTACAGACCAATAAAAAAGTCGATATGAAACACAAATATTTCATATAAAAACAGATTATCCAATCTTCAGCTAAGTCTCAACAGATCGCAGCATAAACGCTGCTCTACTGAGAACAACACTGAGACCAGTAATCAAGTCGTTTGCAAGAAATCTTACACCCCGGCACTTAACCTTAGTAATAAGGCTTTATCAAAGGATTCGGAATTACCCAAATCCTTCGGGACATATAATGGGGCAGTACTACATTCAATAAAGAATGCATTTATAAGCCATCTCGACACCGAGATGCAAAAGTATTATTGCTTTGTCTAGGATGGATTCTGACTTAGAGGCTTTCAGTCATAAGCCACCAGACGTAGCATCACGCCATTATTCTATCGAATAAGCGTATATACCAAATGTCTGGACCTGCGGTTCCTCTCGTACTAAGCAGGACTACTATCGCAATAACTATCATGTACAGTAGGGTAAAACTAACCTGTCTCGCGACGGTCTAAACCCAGCTCACGTTCCCTATTAGTGGGTGAACAATCCAACGCTTTACGAATTCTGCTTCGTAATGATAGGAAGAGCCGACATCGAAGGATCAAAAAGCAACGTCGCTATGGACGCTTGGCTGCCACAAGCCAGTTATCCCTATGGTAACTTTTCTGACACCTCTTGTTATAAACTTCATAATCCAAAAGGATCGATAGGCCACGCTTTAACGGTCTGTATTCGTACTGAGAATCAAGATCAAGAATACTTTTCTCCTTTTAGTCTACGTGAGGTTTCTGTCCTCACTGAGTATTCCTTAGGACACCTGCGTTACTATTTGACAGATGTACCGCCCCAGTCAAACTCCCCGCCTGACAATGTCATCAGTGCGGATCATATCTCTTTCAAAAAGAAATATTTAAATCAAAAAGAATTTTCTAAAGAAAAATCTCCGTATTACTGAATAAGTAAAGAGTCGATAAAAGTAGGGGTATTTCACCGTTGACCGAAGTCTCCCCCTTATACTACACCTCTTATGACTCTTCACAAAGTCAGACTAGAGTCAAGCTCAATAGGGTCTTCTTTCCCCGCTGTATTTGCCAAGCCCGTTCCCTTGGCTGTGATTTCGCTAGATAGTAGATAGGGACAGTGGGAATCTCGTTAATCCATTCGTGCGCGTCAGGACTTATCTGACGAGGCATTTGGCTACCTTAAGAGAGTCATAGTTACTCCCGCCGTTTACCCGCGCTTATATAAATTTCTTTAGATTAACATTCAGAGCACTGGGCAGAAATCACAAATAGTCAACGCACATAAACGCCTTCTATTTGCTCTGTTTTAATTAGACAGTCGGATTCCCCGAGTCCGTGTCAGTTCTAAGCTAATCGTTAAGTGTATATTGACGTTCTATCCGTAAGAATAAAACAAGTTTAAAAATTCCACAGTAAAAATTAAACACTAGTCCAAGTTCATTCCGAAGAAATTCCTCAAACATGATCTAATTCTTAAAGTTTCATTTAAAAACCCAATATACTCGATTCTTAGAGCCAATCCTTTTCCCGAAGTTACGGATCTAATTTGCCGACTTCCCTTACCTACATTATTCTATCGACCAGAGGCTATTCACCTTGAAAACCTGATGCGGAATAAGGTACGGCTATGGAATACATTATTAGGGATCCCTCATATTTTCAAGGGCCATATATAGCAATCAGAACATAACAAAAACCGTTATGCTTTTCAATACCTTTAACCATATCTCGAGATGATCTCATTCCATGGTCAAAATATCTTAAATAGAGAAGAGATCTCTATTCTGAACTATATATGACGTATATGAGTTCATATAACGTTACCGTCCCTTATTTAAATTCCGAAGAATAAAAATAATCGTATTCTCATAGTGTAGGAATATTAACCTACTTCCCTTTCAGAATACATGCGAATCCATATAAATACGAAAACACACATAATGAAAATGGCATGCGCCATTTCTTTAGGACCGACTGACCCACATTCAAATACTGTTCACGTGGAAACCTTTTTCACTTCGGCCTTCAAGGATCTCACTTGAATGTTTGCTACTATCACCAAGATCTGCACTAGTAGAAGCTCCAGTCCATTTTACAATGAAAACCTTCAACGCTAACTACTACACCCTCCTACATGTTATACTCTGTTTTCACATAGTATAACAGTAAAGTATAGGTCTTTCGCTAGAGCGCCATCCATTTTCAGGGCTAGTTGATTCGGCAGGTGAGTTGTTACACTCTCCTTAGCGGTTTACAACTTCCATGTCCACCGTCCTGCTGTCAATATCAACTAACACCTTTTATGGGGTCTCATGAGCAAAAAGTTTGGCACCTTAACTTTACTTGCGGTTCATCCCGCATCGCCAGTTCTGCTTACCAAAAATGGCCCACTTTCAACTATTATATTCAATGCTCATGTTCAATTAAGAAACATAAACATCATACCCATTAAGAGTATGAGAATAGGTTGAGAACATTTCGTTCCCAAGACCTCTAATCGTTCGCTTTACCGAGTATAACTATTAAAAATTAGTTGAAGCTATCCTAAGGGAAACTTCGGAGGGAACCAGCTACTAGATGGTTCGATTAGTCTTTCGCCCCTATACCCAAGTCAGACGATCGATTTGCACGTCAGAACCGCTTCGGACTTCCATCAGAGTTTCCTCTGACTTCATCCTGCTCAGGCATAGTTCACCATCTTTCGGGTCTCATTGCATATGCTCTATCTCCACCCATTTGCAAGCAAATTAGATGGGACTATACTACTTGCTTTTCCGTAGAAAAACAATCATATATCATATTCGATAAAGAATACTTTACTTTCATTACGCCAATGAGTTTTGAACACTCAATGACTCGCACATACAATAAACTCCTTGGTCCGTGTTTCAAGACGGGACATATAGGTGATTGTCTTTTATACTGATATTTAATAGATATCATAAAGCATTTATACGGATCAAATAAAAAAGCCAACGCAAGCGTTAACTTTAATATAAAACCAGTCAAATACCATCTTTTATCCATTAAAGGGCAATTAACCAAAAACTTTTTCCATTATACCAGGATACACATCCGAAGATATGCCCTCTAATATAATTTCAAAAGTCTCAATCAATTGTATCAGCACAATGGCAACAAGTGCATCATATATTCGCAAACTGCAGCCATCAAATAAATCTTTCGAAAATATTTAACAACCCGTTAAACGAATAATACAACTTATTATTACCATCTTTCGACAACTCTATACGCTTCCACTCATTCAGTTTCACGTACTATTTAACTCTCTCTTCAGAGTTCTTTTCAACTTTCCCTCACGGTACTTGTTTGCTATCGGATTCATACATATATTTAGCTTTAGGTGAAGTTTACCACCTACTTTGGGCTGTGTTTCCAAACAACCCGACTCAAAGCATAAATCAAATGAAATGCATAAAATATCTTAACAGGTCTATCACCTTCTATGGAACTCTAGTCAAAGAGAACTTAAGATATTATACATTCCATAATAATAAATGCTATACGCTACAGTTCGCTTTGCCATTACAACAAAGAGATTCAGCGCTGAGCTTATCCCGTTTCACTCGCAGTTACTAAGGGAATCCTTTTTAGTTTCTTTTCCTCCGCTTACTGATATGCTTAAGTTCAGCGGGTAGTCACACTTGATTTGAGATCATAAAAGTCGAAATATATTTCTCATTATTCCACATATATATATGAAAAGAGTTAAACTTTTATCTCGAACAATAATCAAATTGTCGATTCAAGTACTCTATCATATATAAATATGAAATAACGCATTATCCGAAGATAAAACGAAATATATTTCTATATAGTTAAGCAAAGCTATAAAGTTATTCCATCAAAGGAATATAACCAAAAGTCTTTACTTTCCCATACAAAAGGCCTAATAAACCTTTCAACTATCATAGCTCCATGAAAGAACTATAGTATAGATATATGATTCTCAAACAAATGTGCCAATGGTTAAAAACCATCGGCGCAATTTGCATTCGAAACTTTTTCATTCATGTAGTTTGCAAGTCATGAAAAATAACGCATTTTGCTGCGTTCTTCATCGATGTATGAACCGAGTGATCCACTGAATAAGCTTATTTATATATAAGTTTATATGACTATGTTTTATATCAAACAAAACATTATCTGGCGGATTTCGTTTTACGGAAAACCTCATTAATTCTATATTAACCCAAAAAAGGATTAATACTGTCCATAAAAGTTTAATATAAGCACGGCGATCACACTTATAACTTTTATGACAGAAACCAGACAAAAAGCCGTTCCGTTCACATATAGAAAGCTCCAATATTAACAAGGCGAATTTTTATATTTAAAATTCTTGTAATGATCCGGCCTGCAGGTTCACCTACGGCCACCTTGTTACGACTTTTGCCCGGTTCAAGCCAATGCGATCAAATTGATTTTCATCTGTATTCTTATCCGTAAGAATAAAAATACAAACAATCCTCAATCTTCTCGAATTAACCCAGTTCCGGGCAGCGACGGGCGGTGTGTACAAAGGACAGGGACGTAATCAGCGTAAGCTGATGACTTACACTTACTTGAAGTTCCTCGTTCACGAATAATAATTACAATATTCGATCCCAAATACGGAATAATTTGACTCGTTTACCAATTCTTTTCAGAAATGGTCACACGCGCTGCAATTTTCATTGTAGCGCGCGTGCAGCCCCAGACATCTTAGGGCATCACAGACCTGTTATTGCTGGGTTTCTTACGACTGGAACGCCGCAAATCCCATTAAGAAGAAAAGTTTTTAATGAAATCCCCATAAGAGAAAACATATAAAAAAAACTTTCTATTTAATTAAGCTCCAATCTCGTTCGTTATCGGAATTAACCAGACAAATCAATCCACGAACTAAGAACGGCCATGCACCACCATCCACCAAATCATGAAAAAGCTATCAATCTGTCAATCCTTATAGTGTCTAGACCGGGTGAGTTTTCCCGTGTTGAGTCAAATTAAGCCGCAGGCTCCACTTCTGGTGGTGACCTTCCGTCAATTCCTTTAAGTTTCAACTTTGCAACCATACTTCCCCCGGAACCAAAAGACTTTCGTTTCCGGGAAGCTCGTTTCAAGGGCAAATATAAAATATCCACCCGAAACTCGCTAGATGGCATAGTTTACGGTCAGAACTAGGGCGGTATCTGATCGCCTTCGATCCTCTGACTTTCGTTCTTGATTAATGAAAACATTCTTGGCAAATGCCTTCGCTGTAGTTCGTCTCGCAAGGGTCCACGAATTTCACCTCTCGCCCTGCGATACGGATGCCCCCGTTTGTTCCTTTTAATCATTACTATGGTAAGTAAAACCAATAAAACATGAACCATAGTCATGTTCTATTATTCCATGCAAAACCATACAAGCTTACGCCTGTTTTGAGCACTCTGATTTATTCAAAGTAAACTCAATAGATTCCGTATGCCCCGAAAGACATAAAAAAATCTATTAAAAAACATTTAGTATTAGTTACAATCCAAAGGATGAACTAACCTATCATGTACAGATCCAACTACGAGCTTTTTAACCGCAACAACAATTCAATGCAGTATGAGAGCTGGAATTACCGCGGCTGCTGGCACCAGACTTGCCCTCTCATTGATACTCTTTAATGATTTTAAAATCAAACCATTCCAATGATCCATCCCCGAAGGAATAGATCTTGTCATTTCTCGTCACTACCTCCTCGTACTGAGAGTGGGTAATTTTCGCGCCTGCTGCCTTCCTTGGATGTAAACGCCGTTTCTCAGGCATTTTCTCCGGAGTCGTACCCTAATACTCCGTTATCCGTCAAAACCATATAAGTACTATATACTTATATAGAAAGTTGATAGATCAGACACTTGAATGACATATCGTCGGTACAAGACCATACGATTAGCATGATATATTCAGTTTCAACACAAAACATTCCGAAGAATGCTTGGTTTTAATACTAATATACGCAATATTTCCATGAAGGAAATATCTTTTATGCATGTATTAGCTCCAGAATTACCACAGTTATCCATGTAGGATAAAAGTCAAAATCAAGTAAATTTTAGCTGTTATAATGAGCCATACGCGGTTTCGTGTTAAATACACATGTACTTAGACATGCATGGCTTAATCTTTGAAATGACCACATCAATCAGACAGGATCAATCAGATATATGTTTCTTTCGAATACAAATATATCTTATATATATCAAAACATATATAAATATGTTTTAGACTTTCAAAGTCACATCGCTTTTTTACTAGTATAAAAATTCCATAAAGAATAGTTATAAGCTAGTTTCCTTTGACATATAGTCAGCATAATTAGATATATCCATTAAAAATGAATATAAATAAACGAACGAGCAAACATTCATTACAAATGTCACGCTCTTATATCTCAAAATACATAGTAAAAGATGTTCACAAATTCATGGAATCTCACCTTATACCATATCGCAAAGGAATGCAGAAAGAGTCATAAACTTCCAAAAGTTTTCATATAGTAATGCATATAAACACATACTAAATTCAACTTCCTTCTTTCACTTCTCTTCTTTCCCTTACATCTAAGAAATAAAGGTATATAAATAAAAAAGCACCCCAAACATAACTTTTTTTTCGGATAGAGGACATTGAGTTTAACCGAGAAAATGCATTTTTGAACCTCTCATCCCCTATATGGGGTACCTAGGGGTCACAAAAATCTACAAAATTGATGAAAAAAAATTTTTCTTAAAAGCTTCCAAATGGTCCATAAATGCTTACAAAAGCTTAGAAACGACTCCAAACATATAAAAATTACTTAAAAAAGCTTAATAATTAATAAAAACTATTAAAAATAGCTTCAGGAACACAAATTAAAAAAATTTTGACTTATGCCCCTTCATCCATAAATCACAAAAAATTTTATGTCCTTGCCCGCATTCAACAAAGTTTTATGAATGGAGGAAAGCGCATAAAACTCAAATATTGTCCCAAATGGTCCCAAATGATCCCAAATGGCCCAAAAATGCTTACAAAAGCTTAGAAATGGCTTTAAGCATGTTAAAATTACTTACAAATGCTTAATAATTAATAAAAACTATTAAAAATAGCTTCAGGAACACAAATTTAAAAAATTTTGACTTATGCCCCTTCATCCATAAATCACAAAAACATTTATGTCCTTGCCCACATTCATGAATTTTTCATGAATGGAGGAAAGGGCATAAAACTCAAATTCGGTCCCAAATGATCTAAAATGATCCCAAATGGCCCCAAAATGCTTAGAAATTACTTAAAACATGTCTAAAATGCTTATTTAATTATATTAAAGCAATATCACAACAAAAATAGCCTCAGGGACATACATCTTAGAACAGGGACATATATGCTTAAAAGGGGCACAAAGGGATAAAAATGGGGACATGGGGGTAAGCTATAACTCAGAAATGGGTCATGGAGGTAGGACATAGCTTTAAAATGGGAATTTAAGCTAATTCCCCATTAAAAAATAGCCTTAGGAACACAAATTAAAAAATTTTAAATTTATGCACTTTCATCCATAAATCACAAAAAAATCTATGCCTTTTATCCATTCAACAAAATTTCATGAATGGAGGAAAGTGCATAAAATTCAAATACTGTCCCAAATGGTCCCGAATGGTCCCACATGGTCCAAAAATGCTTAGAAATGGCTTTAAACATGTTAAAATTGTTTACAAAAGCTTAATAATTAATAAAAACTATTAAAAATAGCTTCAGGAACACAAATTAAAAAATTTTAAATTTATGCACTTTCATCCATAAATCACAAAAAATTTTATGTCCTTGCCCGCATTCAACAAAATTTCATGAATGGAGGAAAGGGCATAAAATTCAAATATTGTCCCAAATGATCCCAAATGGTCAATAAAAGCTTAGAAATGCCTTCAAACATGTTAAAATTATATCCACAAGCTTAATAAACCTAACAATTATCAAAAAATAGCCTTAAGGGCGCGAAATAAAATTATTATTATCAGGGTCCTTTTCAACACAAAAAAATTCCATACAAACAAAAAATCACAAAAAAATTTTATTAAATTTAATTTTTTACCACACAAATATCTCTACAAATGTTTAAAAAAAGAAAGAAAATGAAAAAACATTTCAAAAGAACAAAAAAGAATCAAAAAGAATTTCTTTCTGCCATGACAGAACTTTGTCATTTTTATTTGACCTACATTTCTCTACTATCCTTGCAATGCCAAACATTTCTTCTCTACTTGCAATGCCAAACTGAATCATATTCATTATATCTTTAATCATATCATTCCTTACGGAATGATTGGTAAAATACCAATCTTAAATTTTCGTTCCAAAATGGAACGAATCTTAAATTTTTGTTCCAAAATGGAACGAATCTTAAATTTTCGTTCCAAAATGGAACGAATCTTAAATTTCCGTTCCAAAACGGAACGAGTCTGAAATTTTCACTTCAAAATGAAGTGAATCTTTGAATTTTCACTGCAAAGTGTTAGATTTTTACTTTGACAAATCTAACAAATTTGCAAAGTGTTAGATTTTTACTTTGACAAATCTAACAAATTTGCAAAGTGTTAGATTTTTACTTTGACAAATCTAACAAATTTGCAAAGTGTTAGATTTTTACTTTGACAAATCTAAATGTATATTGTCTTAGATAATGTCTGAGATAAAGTCTTAGATAATGTCTAAGATAATGTCTGAGATAAAGTCTTAGGTCTAAGATAAGCTCATAAGGGTGTGTAATGGAAAAGCCAAGTGGCTAAGCGGAATGACAACTCCGCTGAGTTGTATTCAACAGTTTTAAACTGCCGTTTAAATGTTGAAAAATCAACAATGTTGAAAAATCGCCATTGTTGAAAAATCAACAATGTTGAAAAATCAACAATGTTTGTTTCATGCCAAAAGTCGACATGAAACACAAATCTTTACAAACGACAAAAAAATATAAGTGGTTCAAAAATCGACTTATGGAACAAATGGCATAAAAAATGCAAATTATACGAGTTGAACGCATGAACAAAAAATATGCATTTCATCAATGACCATATCCAATGAAGGATAAAGTCAAAAACAAAATGCAAAACATGCATCAACCCATATAAAATGGATTCATTATTCCTACAGACCAATAAAAAAGTCGATATGAAACACAAATATTTCATATAAAAACAGATTATCCAATCTTCAGCTAAGTCTCAACAGATCGCAGCATAAACGCTGCTCTACTGAGAACAACACTGAGACCAGTAATCAAGTCGTTTGCAAGAAATCTTACACCCCGGCACTTAACCTTAGTAATAAGGCTTTATCAAAGGATTCGGAATTACCCAAATCCTTCGGGACATATAATGGGGCAGTACTACATTCAATAAAGAATGCATTTATAAGCCATCTCGACACCGAGATGCAAAAGTATTATTGCTTTGTCTAGGATGGATTCTGACTTAGAGGCTTTCAGTCATAAGCCACCAGACGTAGCATCACGCCATTATTCTATCGAATAAGCGTATATACCAAATGTCTGGACCTGCGGTTCCTCTCGTACTAAGCAGGACTACTATCGCAATAACTATCATGTACAGTAGGGTAAAACTAACCTGTCTCGCGACGGTCTAAACCCAGCTCACGTTCCCTATTAGTGGGTGAACAATCCAACGCTTTACGAATTCTGCTTCGTAATGATAGGAAGAGCCGACATCGAAGGATCAAAAAGCAACGTCGCTATGGACGCTTGGCTGCCACAAGCCAGTTATCCCTATGGTAACTTTCTGACACCTCTTGTTATAAACTTCATAATCCAAAAGGATCGATAGGCCACGCTTTAACGGTCTGTATTCGTACTGAGAATCAAGATCAAGAATACTTTTCTCCTTTTAGTCTACGTGAGGTTTCTGTCCTCACTGAGTATTCCTTAGGACACCTGCGTTACTATTTGACAGATGTACCGCCCCAGTCAAACTCCCCGCCTGACAATGTCATCAGTGCGGATCATATCTCTTTCAAAAAGAAATATTTAAATCAAAAAGAATTTTCTAAAGAAAAATCTCCGTATTACTGAATAAGTAAAGAGTCGATAAAAGTAGGGGTATTTCACCGTTGACCGAAGTCTCCCCCTTATACTACACCTCTTATGACTCTTCACAAAGTCAGACTAGAGTCAAGCTCAATAGGGTCTTCTTTCCCCGCTGTATTTGCCAAGCCCGTTCCCTTGGCTGTGATTTCGCTAGATAGTAGATAGGGACAGTGGGAATCTCGTTAATCCATTCGTGCGCGTCAGGACTTATCTGACGAGGCATTTGGCTACCTTAAGAGAGTCATAGTTACTCCCGCCGTTTACCCGCGCTTATATAAATTTCTTTAGATTAACATTCAGAGCACTGGGCAGAAATCACAAATAGTCAACGCACATAAACGCCTTCTATTTGCTCTGTTTTAATTAGACAGTCGGATTCCCCGAGTCCGTGTCAGTTCTAAGCTAATCGTTAAGTGTATATTGACGTTCTATCCGTAAGAATAAAACAAGTTTAAAAATTCCACAGTAAAAATTAAACACTAGTCCAAGTTCATTCCGAAGAAATTCCTCAAACATGATCTAATTCTTAAAGTTTCATTTAAAAACCCAATATACTCGATTCTTAGAGCCAATCCTTTTCCCGAAGTTACGGATCTAATTTGCCGACTTCCCTTACCTACATTATTCTATCGACCAGAGGCTATTCACCTTGAAAACCTGATGCGGAATAAGGTACGGCTATGGAATACATTATTAGGGATCCCTCATATTTTCAAGGGCCATATATAGCAATCAGAACATAACAAAAACCGTTATGCTTTTCAATACCTTTAACCATATCTCGAGATGATCTCATTCCATGGTCAAAATATCTTAAATAGAGAAGAGATCTCTATTCTGAACTATATATGACGTATATGAGTTCATATAACGTTACCGTCCCTTATTTAAATTCCGAAGAATAAAAATAATCGTATTCTCATAGTGTAGGAATATTAACCTACTTCCCTTTCAGAATACATGCGAATCCATATAAATACGAAAACACACATAATGAAAATGGCATGCGCCATTTCTTTAGGACCGACTGACCCACATTCAAATACTGTTCACGTGGAAACCTTTTTCACTTCGGCCTTCAAGGATCTCACTTGAATGTTTGCTACTATCACCAAGATCTGCACTAGTAGAAGCTCCAGTCCATTTTACAATGAAAACCTTCAACGCTAACTACTACACCCTCCTACATGTTATACTCTGTTTTCACATAGTATAACAGTAAAGTATAGGTCTTTCGCTAGAGCGCCATCCATTTTCAGGGCTAGTTGATTCGGCAGGTGAGTTGTTACACACTCCTTAGCGGTTTACAACTTCCATGTCCACCGTCCTGCTGTCAATATCAACTAACACCTTTTATGGGGTCTCATGAGCAAAAAGTTTGGCACCTTAACTTTACTTGCGGTTCATCCCGCATCGCCAGTTCTGCTTACCAAAAATGGCCCACTTTCAACTATTATATTCAATGCTCATGTTCAATTAAGAAACATAAACATCATACCCATTAAGAGTATGAGAATAGGTTGAGAACATTTCGTTCCCAAGACCTCTAATCGTTCGCTTTACCGAGTATAACTATTAAAAATTAGTTGAAGCTATCCTAAGGGAAACTTCGGAGGGAACCAGCTACTAGATGGTTCGATTAGTCTTTCGCCCCTATACCCAAGTCAGACGATCGATTTGCACGTCAGAACCGCTTCGGACTTCCATCAGAGTTTCCTCTGACTTCATCCTGCTCAGGCATAGTTCACCATCTTTCGGGTCTCATTGCATATGCTCTATCTCCACCCATTTGCAAGCAAATTAGATGGGACTATACTACTTGCTTTTCCGTAGAAAAACAATCATATATCATATTCGATAAAGAATACTTTACTTTCATTACGCCAATGAGTTTTGAACACTCAATGACTCGCACATACAATAAACTCCTTGGTCCGTGTTTCAAGACGGGACATATAGGTGATTGTCTTTTATACTGATATTTAATAGATATCATAAAGCATTTATACGGATCAAATAAAAAAGCCAACGCAAGCGTTAACTTTAATATAAAACCAGTCAAATACCATCTTTTATCCATTAAAGGGCAATTAACCAAAAACTTTTTCCATTATACCAGGATACACATCCGAAGATATGCCCTCTAATATAATTTCAAAAGTCTCAATCAATTGTATCAGCACAATGGCAACAAGTGCATCATATATTCGCAAACTGCAGCCATCAAATAAATCTTTCGAAAATATTTAACAACCCGTTAAACGAATAATACAACTTATTATTACCATCTTTCGACAACTCTATACGCTTCCACTCATTCAGTTTCACGTACTATTTAACTCTCTCTTCAGAGTTCTTTTCAACTTTCCCTCACGGTACTTGTTTGCTATCGGATTCATACATATATTTAGCTTTAGGTGAAGTTTACCACCTACTTTGGGCTGTGTTTCCAAACAACCCGACTCAAAGCATAAATCAAATGAAATGCATAAAATATCTTAACAGGTCTATCACCTTCTATGGAACTCTAGTCAAAGAGAACTTAAGATATTATACATTCCATAATAATAAATGCTATACGCTACAGTTCGCTTTGCCATTACAACAAAGAGATTCAGCGCTGAGCTTATCCCGTTTCACTCGCAGTTACTAAGGGAATCCTTTTTAGTTTCTTTTCCTCCGCTTACTGATATGCTTAAGTTCAGCGGGTAGTCACACTTGATTTGAGATCATAAAAGTCGAAATATATTTCTCATTATTCCACATATATATATGAAAAGAGTTAAACTTTTATCTCGAACAATAATCAAATTGTCGATTCAAGTACTCTATCATATATAAATATGAAATAACGCATTATCCGAAGATAAAACGAAATATATTTCTATATAGTTAAGCAAAGCTATAAAGTTATTCCATCAAAGGAATATAACCAAAAGTCTTTACTTTCCCATACAAAAGGCCTAATAAACCTTTCAACTATCATAGCTCCATGAAAGAACTATAGTATAGATATATGATTCTCAAACAAATGTGCCAATGGTTAAAAACCATCGGCGCAATTTGCATTCGAAACTTTTTCATTCATGTAGTTTGCAAGTCATGAAAAATAACGCATTTTGCTGCGTTCTTCATCGATGTATGAACCGAGTGATCCACTGAATAAGCTTATTTATATATAAGTTTATATGACTATGTTTTATATCAAACAAAACATTATCTGGCGGATTTCGTTTTACGGAAAACCTCATTAATTCTATATTAACCCAAAAAAGGATTAATACTGTCCATAAAAGTTTAATATAAGCACGGCGATCACACTTATAACTTTTATGACAGAAACCAGACAAAAAGCCGTTCCGTTCACATATAGAAAGCTCCAATATTAACAAGGCGAATTTTTATATTTAAAATTCTTGTAATGATCCGGCCTGCAGGTTCACCTACGGCCACCTTGTTACGACTTTTGCCCGGTTCAAGCCAATGCGATCAAATTGATTTTCATCTGTATTCTTATCCGTAAGAATAAAAATACAAACAATCCTCAATCTTCTCGAATTAACCCAGTTCCGGGCAGCGACGGGCGGTGTGTACAAAGGACAGGGACGTAATCAGCGTAAGCTGATGACTTACACTTACTTGAAGTTCCTCGTTCACGAATAATAATTACAATATTCGATCCCAAATACGGAATAATTTGACTCGTTTACCAATTCTTTTCAGAAATGGTCCACACGCGCTGCAATTTTCATTGTAGCGCGCGTGCAGCCCCAGACATCTTAGGGCATCACAGACCTGTTATTGCTGGGTTTCTTACGACTGGAACGCCGCAAATCCCATTAAGAAGAAAAGTTTTTAATGAAATCCCCATAAGAGAAAACATATAAAAAAAACTTTCTATTTAATTAAGCTCCAATCTCGTTCGTTATCGGAATTAACCAGACAAATCAATCCACGAACTAAGAACGGCCATGCACCACCATCCACCAAATCATGAAAAAGCTATCAATCTGTCAATCCTTATAGTGTCTAGACCGGGTGAGTTTCCCGTGTTGAGTCAAATTAAGCCGCAGGCTCCACTTCTGGTGGTGACCTTCCGTCAATTCCTTTAAGTTTCAACTTTGCAACCATACTTCCCCCGGAACCAAAAGACTTTCGTTTCCGGGGAAGCTCGTTTCAAGGGCAAATATAAAATATCCACCCGAAACTCGCTAGATGGCATAGTTTACGGTCAGAACTAGGGCGGTATCTGATCGCCTTCGATCCTCTGACTTTCGTTCTTGATTAATGAAAACATTCTTGGCAAATGCCTTCGCTGTAGTTCGTCTCGCAAGGGTCCACGAATTTCACCTCTCGCCCTGCGATACGGATGCCCCCGTTTGTTCCTTTTAATCATTACTATGGTAAGTAAAACCAATAAAACATGAACCATAGTCATGTTCTATTATTCCATGCAAAACCATACAAGCTTACGCCTGTTTTGAGCACTCTGATTTATTCAAAGTAAACTCAATAGATTCCGTATGCCCCGAAAGACATAAAAAAATCTATTAAAAAACATTTAGTATTAGTTACAATCCAAAGGATGAACTAACCTATCATGTACAGATCCAACTACGAGCTTTTTAACCGCAACAACAATTCAATGCAGTATGAGAGCTGGAATTACCGCGGCTGCTGGCACCAGACTTGCCCTCTCATTGATACTCTTTAATGATTTTAAAATCAAACCATTCCAATGATCCATCCCGAAGGAATAGATCTTGTCATTTCTCGTCACTACCTCCTCGTACTGAGAGTGGGTAATTTTCGCGCCTGCTGCCTTCCTTGGATGTAAACGCCGTTTCTCAGGCATTTTCTCCGGAGTCGTACCCTAATACTCCGTTATCCGTCAAAACCATATAAGTACTATATACTTATATAGAAAGTTGATAGATCAGACACTTGAATGACATATCGTCGGTACAAGACCATACGATTAGCATGATATATTCAGTTTCAACACAAAACATTCCGAAGAATGCTTGGTTTTAATACTATATACGCAATATTTCCATGAAGGAAATATCTTTTATGCATGTATTAGCTCCAGAATTACCACAGTTATCCATGTAGGATAAAAGTCAAAATCAAGTAAATTTTAGCTGTTATAATGAGCCATACGCGGTTTCGTGTTAAATACACATGTACTTAGACATGCATGGCTTAATCTTTGAAATGACCACATCAATCAGACAGGATCAATCAGATATATGTTTCTTTCGAATACAAATATATCTTATATATATCAAAACATATATAAATATGTTTTAGACTTTCAAAGTCACATCGCTTTTTTACTAGTATAAAAATTCCATAAAGAATAGTTATAAGCTAGTTTCCTTTGACATATAGTCAGCATAATTAGATATATCCATTAAAAATGAATATAAATAAACGAACGAGCAAACATTCATTACAAATGTCACGCTCTTATATCTCAAAATACATAGTAAAAGATGTTCCAAATTCATGAATCTCACCTTATACCATATCGCAAGGAATGCAGAAAGAGTCATAAACTTCCAAAAGTTTTCATATAGTAATGCAATATAAACACATACTAAATTCAACTTCCTTCTTTCACTTCTCTTCTTTCCCTTACATCTAAGAAATAAAGGTATATAAATAAAAAAGCACCCCAAACATAACTTTTTTTTCGGATAGAGGACATTGAGTTTTAACCGAGAAAATGCATTTTTGAACCTCTCATCCCCTATATGGGGGTACCTAGGGGTCACAAAAATCTACAAAATTGATGAAAAAAAATTTTTCTTAAAAGCTTCCAAATGGTCCATAAATGCTTACAAAAGCTTAGAAACGACTCCAAACATATAAAAATTACTTAAAAAAAGCTTAATAATTAATAAAAACTATTAAAAATAGCTTCAGGAACACAAATTAAAAAAATTTTGACTTATGCCCCTTCATCCATAAATCACAAAAAATTTTATGTCCTTGCCCGCATTCAACAAAGTTTTATGAATGGAGGAAAGCGCATAAAACTCAATATTGTCCCAAATGGTCCAAATGATCCCAAATGGCCCAAAAATGCTTACAAAAGCTTAGAAATGGCTTTAAGCATGTTAAAATTAC